>JASSUY010030098.1:0-64885 GCA_032466535.1 Forpus xanthops
GCGGCTGCGCGTGCGCAGAGGGGTCCCAGCCCCGCTGGCGGCCGTGCGCAAAGCGGGCGCGCGCTGCCTCAGCGGTGTGGCGGGGTGGTTGGCTTCGGTCAGAGCGCCTCAGCGGGACCCGAGCGGGCGCTGAGGTAAAGGTACGCGAATAACGTGATAAATGAGAGGAGTTGTCATGAGTTGATGAGGAGCAGACATCACTTCTTCTGTTTTGATGCCCGTTTGAGCGTCGCTCCTCAGGGTCATAATCATGTGTGCAAGTATAGTGCAGCAACTCTTTTATTCTTGTTTTGAGGTAATACTATTGAGGTATCGAGGTGTTTTGGCTTCGGAGAGGCTGACTCTCAGTAGTGAATTCACAGAATCCCACCCTGGTTTGGGTTGAAGTGACCGTAAAGCTCATCCAGTTCCAACCCCCTGCCATGGAAGGGACACTTTCCACTAGAGCAGATTGCTCCAAGCCCCTCTGTCCAACCTGGCCTTGAGCACTGCCAGGGATGGGGCAGCCACAGCTCCTCTGGGCACCCTGTGCCAGCGCCTCAGCACTGTCACATCTCATGTCTAGTCCAGAGGTCAGTGGATTCAGTGCTGAAAACCTGTAAAAACACATCATTTTTATGAAGTATTTTATCTCTTATTCCCATTTTACAGACAGACTCATGGGTCATGGGGATCAGTAAGCATTATAAGGCCACATAGGAAATGTAGCACAGCACATGAGAATGCTGAGCTTGTGTTCCTGCAGTTCTTTCCCGTAGAGATCACTTCATACTCCACCTGATGAGTATTAATCGAGTTTGGATGTAACTCCCACACAAAGTGCTGAAGGTAAACCACAGAGGTCTCTTCTGTACTCCTGTCACCAAAGCACATAGCAGTGCTCTGATACAGTTCATGGAGCTCTGCTGCTAAAAAAGTGTTACAGATCACAGTGTGAAAGCATACCCTCATCAAAGTCGTTGCCCTGTTTCAAAATTCCTTCTAAATTTGCCAAATTAAGTCATTTAAATGAAATTTAAACGGCGTTTATTTATGCTAGATATATCTATGTTTTGTTATTGTGCAGACACATTACCATTAGGATTAATGTTACAGTGAGAAGTAGACAAAACACACAAAACCTGTAGGTCAGTTGCTTTCCTTCACATCTCATTATCTTCATACAGCCTTGAAGGGGAAACCACAGCGTGTGCCACTCAGCCACTGCCCTGAGTCACACAGAGATTTCTTCAACCTCGTATCTGCGCCCATTGCTGACTGTAAGCCCAGTCTGTGCTTCAACCAGAAATGCTGCTGTCTGAAGGACAGGCTTGCTGTATGATGAGGTGGGTTTTAGACATACCAGTCATTGTGCAGACACTTTCACAGCTACCTGCATTTCCCTTTTTGTGATGAGACAGCAAATGGCAAGGCAGCAGATAAATGACTAACCCATAGCTATTAAAAGCAAACCCTCCAGATTGTAGTAAATCACAAACTGGGAATGAGTCAGAAATGTCGTACTGTTGTCCAGAGTTGAGAAGAGATGTGACAAGAGTGACCTGTGAGGAAAGGCGGCAGTAGCTCAGCCTAGAAAAGGTAAAAGAGGTGAAACAGACCATTGGGAAGAGGGAGGCACACACTGTATTGAAAAATAATGTGTCTGTGAGGTGAGGACTGCATTGCAAGCCCTGAAGATCCCTTTCATGGAAGTTTTCAGGTCTCTGCAGCACAGCAGAAAATGTAGTACTGTCCTTGAGAGGCTTTTGTTAAGTCATCTTTCAGCTTTCTGTTTGTGTGTTACAGCCTTTCGGCTCAGGAATGTCACTTTGAGAATAAACTGCTTCATGTTGTCTCTGGCTGATTCATTGCTTCTAGCACAAAGTACTCGATTGCACACTATTTCTTGGTACCCAGCAGGGTTATTCCACTGCTTTTTTATACATCAATGTCAGACCAATGTCAGCTTTCTGAAAAGACCCTCTTTTCTAAACCATGATGAGAGCGACTTTGTTGCAACCCTTCAGTTTCAGAAATGCTCAAACTTTGACACAGTTGCCTTTGGTGCACAGTTTCCAGCTGTCTGTATCCTGACTGTCCATGCCCTGTTGATTCCACTGCCATCCCCAGAATTCCCTATAGTGCGCTCCTGCTTGGGGACAGTGCTACATGCCCAGTAGTGCATGTACCAGCAATATTCCTTGCCAGGGGGAAGTAACTTCTGCTCTGTGTTGTTTCGGTATTTCTCAATTGGTGGTGGAGGAGTAGAATTGACAAACAGTAACAGTGGAAACTGCCAGGCTTATTAAATTCTGTCTGTGCCCACATAACTGGTAATATCCTTTAAAATTTGCATAAGCATTTGCAGTCTTTTAGTCTCAGCTTTTCTGTGGTTTACTGTGTCCTTCCACAACGACTGTTACATTACAGAGTACATCTGGAATCATTTCAATGAAACATTCTGTTTATAAAGAGCTCATTTAATATTATATTAATATTTAAAATCTAATAATAACTAATTTTTGTGCTAAGAAGATTCTGCTGCCAGTAAAATTAAGTTGCCATGTGCAGGAAAGTGCTGGGGAGTTTGGTTATCCAAGGTGGTTGTTTTCTGGATGTTTGGGAACTTTTATAGGGAGTTGGGAAGTTAATTCCCAGTCCTATCCCAGCCAAAACATACAGGCCAGGTACTCTTTAAATATACATTTTACATTCTTCAGCTTATTAAAAGAAACAGAAATGTCAGCCTGAAAACTATTTGCCTGTGTAGCACTCTCAAGGAAGTTAGTCATAAAATCGTGAAAGAATGACCTATTCTTGTAATGGCTTTAGGTAATTTTGGATTACATGCCAGAAAAAAAAAAAAAAAAGAAAAGTCCTGGCTCTTCATGAGATTCATTTCTGTCTCTGTTTTCCATGGAATGTTCCTATAAAGTGTTCTTATCCCAAACTGGTGGTAGTCCACAATAAGGAACATTATGACACTTCCTTTTAACTGAAGCCTATTCCCTTCTCTCAAGGTGATGTGACACACAGCTGCTGGAGGATGGGCTATAGTTATTTATATTAGCCAATTCCAGCTTCCACAGACTGACAGAAATTCCCATGGAAATTCTGGTTCCATTAACTTTGACAGAGATATGGGACTGTTTGGGGAAACGTTTTTAAAAAAACAACTAGGGAATACTTTTCATTTTTATTAATATGCAGTATCTTAATTTCGTTTATTAAAGAAATAAATCAAGGTTAGTTTCTGCTTAGTTTCAGATGGTTTCCACAGGAGACAAAAAAGGAGAGTCAGGCAAATATTGGCTAAGTATCAACTCAGTAAGAAATCCCATAAGAGCTGAAATCCCGAGGTGGATGGCAATAAATTGAATGGCATGAGAAAAGAGAACATTGGAAATGAGTATCTAGTGAGCAGATTTACTTCAGACATGGAAAGTGATTTTGTGTTTTTGGAGATTAAATACACTTTGCTGAGGAATTCTTAGGGAACCATCTGGTCCAGGTGACATCCCACCACTCTTCCTCACGAGGCGAGCGAGGACTCTGCAGGCGTTGCAGTGCACAGCGTCCCTTTTCTGCCCTCATCACTGGCACTCAGTGTACAAACTATATGCACTTGAAAATCATGTGAACATTAATTTTCTCTGCATCAAGCCTTTCAGCATCCCCACAGTTCTGCCCTTGGAAACGAAGGTGAAAGATCTGAGCTTGCAATTTCAGGGGAAATTAAGGGCACTTACAACCTCTGGGTTTTGCCCATCCCTTGAGCTCCAGTATCTGATTTATTTACCTTTTGTTGAAGAAACATTTGTTCCTTCATGGATCATTAGTTTTTTATGCTTCATCAATCACCCAGGTAAATTGTTAAATGACGCACAGCTTCTGTTTTGCAAAATTCTGACACTGTCACCTTCACCTTGTGCAACTTAAGCAATGGGTCAGGCAGTGAAAAGCAAGGACAAAACTCCAGCAAGATAATCAGCAAAAAAGCCATTTCTTCTTTTTTTTTTTTTCCTTTTATTTCAGTGGAAAAGAAAACTGTAATAATGAAAGATCTCCACTAGATGTCCATATTTCATCAATTTTCAATTACAGCTTCAGTGAACGCAGCCTTGTGCAAACTGCCTACAAACTGCTGTGTCCATTGGAAGATGTGACTACAAGATAGATTTTCATGTTAGAGAAGCTGTGCACCTGGTTCTTTGTCCAGAAGGGCACTGAACCTAGTGCCAAACACTCAAATCCCACCTTTCACGTGGTACATCTACTCTCAGAAGGCAGCTGGCAGGCTTTTCAGATATAGTCTCCCTGGTATTTACAACTTGGCTTTTCTTATTCTTTTCAAATCATTATGTGCTTTGTATTAACTTGTAGGAATAAATAGTTGGAAAAAGCTTTCAAGATTTTTAGTTTTGTTTTCTAATTGGCTTCCTGTTTTTCACTGCATAGTTCCTTTTTGCATTCAGTTGTGTGCAGAATCCTAAACCACTGGCTCAGATTTTGAGATACACCTGCATAATCATTAAATAATTTCTTTGCTCATTATATTTATCTCCAAATATTGATGTCTAATATTTACCTGCTTTTTCTGGGTATCTAATGAGTGTTGGAGAGCACAGTTACGCTCATGTGCATGTAGGTACAGTAATTGAGCACACACTTTTAAACAAACTGGATACAGACAGCTTTTTGGCCCTGCTGTTCATTTACTGGACATACTGCTCAGCAAATCTAGAGCATCATCATTATCATGCCAGATCGGTGCCATTGTTGCTGCTTTCCTTGATGACCTGCAACACTGCAAGCCGAGATGCTACTTCATGTTTAATATCCCCGTGATGTTTTTGTGATTGGCGAACCAGTTCATTAACAAGAGGTCAGAGACCAGGGATGAGGTCAAATGCTAGGCAATTCCAAGGGCTTGAAATGAAGGCCTTATTTAAGATTACTGAATTCCATTCTAGGAATAACTCAGAAGAGAGTCTTTTTTTCAGTGTTTTTCTTCTGGTTTCCCAGGCATTTTCAGTTTCATTAAATGTAAGGATGGAATAGATTTTAGAGAATGCTATGTACCAGACAGCTTCCAGGACTAGATGCAAACTAGGCACTAGTGATTTATAACTCCCATAGATGTGAGTATAACTTCTAAAACTGAATCTTTCTCCAACACTTACCTTATTTACAGTATTAAGGAAACAGAATAGGTTCCTTTTACTATAGAACAAAATTAAAATCTGGTGTCACTCCGTTTAATCTAGCCCATGCCCAATCCAGGAATAAGCTTTCACATTTAGCTGTCTGCCTGTAAGCACATAAACAATCCTGCCGGATTCAGCTATTATCTGAAATATGTCTCAAAGCTCATCCTAAATGCTGTCTAGGTTCATGTGTCATAACTGACAAAAGGACAAAATAACAAGCAAATCAAAATAAATCCCTACATCATCACATTCTAAGAATGGAAATAAACCAAATAAATCAATTTGCTGCCAAAAGTATATACATTTTTGAACACAAAAAGAATACCAGAACATCCTCTTATGAAATATATCCCAATCTTGAATATTTACTTTCCGTTTGTTTAATAACAGGAAAAGGTTTGTAGGTCTTTTGTTGAGTTTTACTTGTCAGCATCTTAATATTCCTATGGTATTCTTAAAACTATTAACAGGAAAAAAAAAACCCCAGTGCCATGGCCTATACTAGGAAATGTTCTGTTTATTTTAAATGCAT
This sequence comes from Forpus xanthops, assembly GCA_032466535.1. Lineage (NCBI taxonomy): Eukaryota > Metazoa > Chordata > Aves > Psittaciformes > Psittacidae > Forpus > Forpus xanthops. Next base: position 5,722 of record JASSUY010030098.1, read on the forward strand.
TTATGAGCACACAAAGACAAACAATTACCTACCATAAACCAAGGGAACAACTTATAATGGCTTGGTGCCTCATTTGTACTTCTTTATATAGTTCCTTGGCTCATTTGTCCCTGCCCTTCCTGTGTTCTGTGTGTTACCTCTCTCTGTACCTTCTGAACTCAAATGTAGATTAAGTCCTTTTTTTCATCTCCCCCTTACCTGCTGGGCTCTGCTTCTTTTGGTGTGCAGCCATAACAAACATTGGGCTAAAGGCTTATAACACAACTACAATGGGGTCCCTGGGACAAGGATTGTCACTAGCCTGAATCCTAAAACTGAAGGGCTTCTTTTAAGTATATAGCCCTTAGACTAGACTCTGACAGAAAGTATGACAAACAGCTTTCAATGGTCATTGGACTTCTTACAAAAGTACTTCAACCTGTTTTGGCCTCGCTTGTTCCATTGTGGCAACTGCAGTATCCACAAACACTTCACCGAAAACTAATCATGTTAAAAAAGTAAGATAGTTCTGCTACTGCAGGATAGACCAAGCTATATCTGATGGGCTAGTCTCTTCACATAGCTGTAATGTGATGTGGGCTTGTTTAAACAGTGAGTAAGGTACAAACAGTGACTGGATTCCCTAGGATCATAACTGTGAGCACAGCAGTGTTTGAAATTCAGGCTTCAGATAAAAAAAAAAAAAAAAAGGACAAATAGTTAATAAAAGGAAGTACAAACAGGAGGGAAATCTTGTTTCTATCTGTCAGGCTGTATAAAGGACAGTTGTACTGGAAAGAATGGTTGGCATAGTGGAGGCTACTGGGGCTCAGGCTTTGAGGATATCTTACGTACTTGAAGTAGCTGGGGGAGGATGCATGATCTTCACCCAGTTCTGCATCTTCACTGACTTAGCTACACAACAGATCTTTGGTACAGAGACCAAGTGTTCAGTGGTAAACATCAGGCTCAGAGACCCAGGGTTTGTTGATCATATCTATTTCCTGATTATTGTCATTAAAATGAGATTCAGCAGGAAACTAGGATCACTGCTACTCCTTTAAAAATGTCTGGTTTCTCAACCATTGGATAAAAAAAGCAATGCTGTTGAATTTAGATAGTTCACCAGTAGTTAGTTTATCTGGGAAACACCTCTCATTACTCAGGTGTATGTGACCAGTTATCGCTAGAATGGATAGGTCAAGCACAACCTTTTAAAACTGTGGGCTAGTATGGGCATGCTGCTTCAGCTAAAGTAGTCTTTATAGGAAGATACTAGATCTATCAAATGGAATTTAAACATTATTTGTTATGAGAGGTCTGTAAGCAAGACGTTTCGAGAATCTGGGGGCAAAAAAGGAGATGATCCAGAAAGACTTTTTATAGACATTTTTAAAGATTTCTTTTTATTATGCTAAGAATTGAAAAACAATCATATTAACCTTGATCATGAGCATTGTCACTGAAAGAAGGTGGCTGTGTTAGCATGAACATATTTGTAAGACCATACTAACAACATGAGTGAATTAAGGAGGCTGGTATAGGACAGAGCTGGTTGGTCAGGACTTTTCTGAACCAGTCAAAATGCTTCAAATCTCAAAGGATACACTGTAGGTTGAAAATTACTTCTGTCAACCCATTGAAAGAGTGGCATTTTCTGTTGCACTTGACTTGGAAATTCATGAACTATATCACAGAAGGCTTTGTTTTCATTGCTTGAAAAATGCTGTCTTTTACACCCTGGGATAAATAACTGTTGGGACTGCTCTGAAATATGAAGAGAAGACTAAGCACTTCAGTTTTATCATGATATAAGTGTGCTATAACCCAAACCCACGCTTGCAGTTGACCTCGGTGTTGTGTAACTCAAGGCTAAACTAAGTGCTTGGTCTTTTCTGTGCTTTGACTTCAGGGCTGCTTCTGCACGTTAGTTGCCACAAAGCAAAAGTCATAGCCTTTTTTTAAGCAGCTGAGTCAAGCTCTTGCTGTATCTTTCTGCAAGGTTATTTTCACAAGTGATACAATTTATAAGCTACAGTTCTTTTGCTTCTTATACAAATCTACAGCAGAGGCATGTGGCCAAGCGATATGGGTGGCTGTACAAAGAATCCTGTCATCGCACTGCAGCATGTTATGAAATTTACTGTGCAATGTATGACATGATTGGATTTCATAGCACAAGGGAAGAAACTGATTAATAGTCAAATGGCTACTAGTTATTGGCATTCAGGTTTGTAAAACAACAGATAAAAACGTGCTAATTATACTTGTATAATTGAATATAAACACCCCGTTTCTCACATCCTTTCCCTGACTGTAGCAGGTGGAAAGCACACATGTATTCTGATCTAAAATGTATTGGCTTTCAACACTTATTATATTTCATATAAGTGATTTCTAGGCTGTTGTGTCCTGAAATATTAGAGAAAATTAGGAATATTTAAATTTTTAATGCCTTTAACCCATCACAATTGGAAGAGTCCACCTATAGATGGACATGTTCCATTCATTGCATTAGATCCACAAAGTCCCATAGGAGAAGCATAGTTCTGCAAGATGCCATTTGGGCCCTGGATTGTGTGTTTGGATCTTGGATTAGGAAAATTTTCTGTAACCAGAGAGCAACCTGATGAATATATCTCTGTGAAGGCTCACATGCATGCACTTAAAGTGTTTAAGGTCTGGGACAACTTAGATTTACACAATCTTTTCTAGATAGAATTACATCAGCTCAATTTACAGGCTGCCTAGAATGATGGGATAAAACTTCCTTGTTTATCACTCCATTGTCCATCTGTGGTGAGCAGGGAATCATGGTGTGCTATTACCTAGAACTTAATTATCTGGGTAATGGTAATACAATAATGGTGTGAATAGACAATATGCAAGACATGTGGATTTCATATCTGCTTTTTGCAGGCATTCATATAACATGCAAGTTGCTGTCAGGTGCTCTGTGTCAGCTGCAATTTGGGAGCCTGATTCTGCTATTGTATAAGAGGACATTACAACATTTAACAGACCTCAACCATACAATGGCATCTGAACTCCACTACTTACATTACTGATGGCTGAAAACTTAATTCTCTTTAGCTTTCAGATATAAATTTCTGTGTTTACTTCTAAAGAGTGTTACAGTTTGAGCCATACGTGCTTTCCTTACTCTTTTACCAGATCCCAGTGTCTGTGATACCTTTCTCATGAAAATTGCTTCTTTATCTTTCTTTTCACTTTGAGGTATCTGTTTTCCAATTGGTATTTCTTACTGATACAAGCCTTTTAGAGGTATCTACCATTGTAAAAATGTTTACTGTAAGGCAAGTATTCTCATTCCTAATGATCTTAATTGCCTCACCTTGTAACAGCTACTTGTGCCTTGCCTTAACCTTTCCTAAGGCAGGGACTGTTTTCAAATGTAGCCATAGAGAAACAGAGTAAAACCTTGTTCCTGCTTGAATCCATAACACTGCTTTAATACAAGTATTGCAGCAGTGTGTGTGTCATTTCTTAAAGCTAAAGTTACTCAGTGAAAAGTTTCGTGGGTCCAAAATGAGCAAAACTTTTGTAAAGTTAGCATTGCTAATCTATGGAATTTCTAACAAAGGTGTTGAAATCACTTACGCTTTTGCTGACTCATTTCCCCCACGCCATAGCTGGTGACCTCAGAAATACCCTCACAGAAGTTCAGGGTGCATAGTTGCCATCTGTACCATAAAGAACACACTGAACTCTCAACTCCAGTTCATCCTAAAACTTTTGCTTAATATACTTTACTGCACTGCAAACCTGAGTCTTATTTCAAGTGTAATTTCCTTTTATAATCTGTTCTGACTCAGATGCTAAGTAAGAGTGGTATTTACAAAATATCTGTATCACCATGAATTTATCTTGCCAAGAGAAGTTAAATGGTTACATATTAAAAAGATTTTATAAGCATGATATGCCACAGTAAACATCAGTAAAAGCTGCTCTAAAACTATTTCTGTCTTTTGTTGGGAAACAAATTATTGAGGCTTGAAGGGGAAGACTGTTTAGTTAAAAGGAAGGAGAATTAAACATACTGAGGTTTTAAAGGAACTGGTTTGCTGATTAAGTGTTTTCTACAGAAATGCAACTATTATTTCCTTCTTTTTCAACTTCTAAGTCAGGCCCAACTGCCAGTAAATTACTTTCTTTACTGTGAGTGGAGGTTTATTTTTAGTCACAAAACCAGTATAGATCAAGACAGGAGGCTGAAAAGCAAGATATCTGCATGCTAAACAAACTGCTGCTCTTGGTGTCAACTCATGCATCTCACTGTGGCTCAGCCTAGCTTTCTGTTGGGAAGCAGCCATCTGCTATGGCCATAAAGCTGCCTTATGCCGGGGTACCTTTCCTTATCTTTCAGAAATCATCTTTCAGCTTTTAAGCTCCATGCCTTTGGTTTTATTGTGATTAAATTTTGCAGTACTTTGAGACTCATGGTGGTGCTGGAATTTCACCTTCTTGTCTATGAACTTTTAGTGGGCACTATAACAACACTGCCTTTTAAAAACAAAATATCACTCTCCACATGTGATAATAAATAGTTCAAAACAAGTCTCCCACCAAATGTTTAACATCACCAGATGACAGCCTGCTAACCCACTGGAAAATGACAGATGTTTTAGATGCCTGCTGGGCTGCTTGTGCAGCTTCTCTGGGCAGGTTGTCACCTTATTATAAATTGAGAGAACCAAGGCTTCCAGCTTTTAAATGAATGATTTTCCTTTGCTCTTGAAGGTATCTTATGTCCACCAGTGCTGTTTACCACACTGTAGTTTATGCTGAGTTACTACTTTTCCCTCCTGTTCCCATGTGCTGATTCAACGCATCGATAGAGAAAGTAATTTTAATCAGCATGAAGTCAGCATATTTCATTACATTAGATCGTTCTTTATCATGTCTGCTAGCTTTTAGTATTGAAAGACTAAATCAGTTTATGCTTGAGCAACTCCTTGAGATCCATACATAATCTGTAGGAAATACACTGTTTGGTTTAATTTAAGTGCAACTGTACTCTGAGAATAAGCCTGCACACAGTGCTGCTGCTTCAGTAGAGTTGTACTTCGTTCGTAACAGCTGACCAGTTAAAATACTTGCTTTTTCCACCGCTTCTCGTACTGTGGAGTTAATACAGCTCCGAGTAAGTGAACTGCAGATTACAGTTCATCTTCTGAAACTTCAAACAGAATTGTTTATTGAGTTTCAATCAATTACACCTATACAAAGTCATTGTAAGTGACAGGCGGGTCACTGAGGGCACAGTTTGCTGATATGGGGCATAGCGTGGATGAATTTGAGGCCTAACTTGATCTCTAGAAATTTATACTTTTGGACACATGCAAGGAATCTGAAAGGCTCTTCTCTTGTGTTCCAGAATCTAAGCTAAATTTGCCAGGCTTTTAGTTGACAAAACCCTGTTTCTGCAATGTCTATAGTCAGTATAAATTCTTATACACATAAATCTATGTGCCTTTTGCCACATGATGTCATATGCAGGGATCAGTCCTTGATGCTTGCTGCAGAACTCATACAAGTAAATACCCATGGATTCTTGCAAAAATCAGGATTTGAGAGTGCTGGATCCTGTGGCATGGTTATCCAGTGACAGCCTAATGTCAGTAACATATATTAATGGAAAGTCTTGGCACTACGAACTATTAACACAACTCATTGCAAGACTGTAGCACAATTGCATCAATTCCTGCAATGGGTGTATGAATCCCTTGAGTGAGCACTGTCTGATTAAAAAATGACTCGTGGTTAGATTTGAATACTTGGAATAAATAAACCAGCAGTTGACTATTATGCAAGGGCTATATACTTTCCCCATAGACTTTCACAAAATGCCACATTTCTGACACCTTTCCAGCAGGCTATTTAGAGTCACCATGGTCCAGGCAGGCAGGATGCTAGACTGCAAATATGTATATTGGGTCATGTTCCCCATTCTGACATGCACTTGGCAAATAACCCCTCAGTTACTCAGTACCCTGTTTGCAAAACAGAATGAAGCCGCTTACATGCCACTTACTTTGCTATTAATAGAGCATGGGACTTATTTAAGGACTATTACTTCTTATAATTCCTTTTAAAAAATCCTTTAAAAGTAATGATTTTACAAAAATTCATTTCAAAGTGATTATGTATTCATTGGAATTGTAGGATCTATCTAAATGCAAATGTACTCCTTCATCCTATTAAGTATCTATAATGCATATTTAAAATGTCAATAAACCTCCTTACTCTATAAGGAATATTCTGGTCTCATAGGTAAGCAACAGGAATTTGAGGCAGCTTTCTGAGGCATACTCCTGGTCTGTATGAGGGTTGCAGCAAATTGAAAAAACCTAGAAAATGTGGATTAAAATAACACTGCTCTTAAGAACAGAATTTATCTGTTCCTGCACCTCTACAACTCCTAAACAGCAGCAATGGCAGGAGTGCAGACTCTGAACTACAGAAAAGCGCACTCTGTGGCATCTGATAAAATGGGAGTCTTGTATTTGTTTATCCACATCAGTTCTGGGGGGGTCTTTTGTTTACATTGTGGAGAAATTACTGTGTCATTCAAACATGTCAGGTATTCACATCACATTAATTCCTTGCTTCTGCCTTCTATTGTTTCTCATTTTACATAGCTGAGTGACACTGAGTCAGAAGAGAGATAAAACAAGCCCATGCTCTGTTAATCAAAATCTTCCCATGTAACTCCATCCATACTTTTATGGATGGGAAATTTAAGCGTAAGTGTCCCCTAATGTTCCAGGAAAACAGGTAGCAATTGCTAAACAGTAACAGGTCTTTATAATCTGGGAGAACGTATTCCAGTGTGACCCTTCCTCCTGCTTCAGAAGAAGGTATGAAAAACGAATGTAAAATGTTGCATTTCTGCAAAAGGCACTGCCTTTGCTGGAATGATAACTGTGGTTGTGGAAAAAAATACATGTGGTATGCTGAGCGAAGACCTAAACTTCATGGGTTTGAGCTCCTTCTCAAGAGGTAATCTTTTTCTTAACACTTAACTGAAAAAGCCAGGCTACATTAGGTTTCAGAGGAAAGAAATCCTCCGCTTGGTTCCAGCTCTGAGGCTGTGGGTGCAGCAGAACAATGTCGCACCAACTGAGATGGGGTTTGAATCTGTGGTGTAGGCACCCAGTACCAGCCCTATTTCCCTGCTTCTTGCACAGTCCTCTCAGAGGTGTGTAAAACCACACGTGTGACAAGTGCTGAAAGGCTGAATGGTATTGAGGTTATTTCGTTCTCTCAGCTTTTAAATAAGAGGTTCAAGATTAGAAAAGCTCTGGAGCTCATCACTGTAATTTAGACTTCTGCATAAAATGTCCTTGTAGATAATGGCACCAGTGTTTCTTCCACATATCAGGATTCCAAGGCAAACTCAACTGTTTAGTCTGTCACACTGCTGCAAAGTTAAATAATGTCAATGTACATAAATAACAAATATATGGACTTTACTATCTACAAAAAAACCAACTTTTATTTGCACCACAGGGTACCTAAATTCAGGCTGCTAACTACTATTTGAAAAGAGCAGTTAAGAGGCGAGATCTGTATTACACTTCTGTGAGGCAGTATGTATTAAGAATGAGCAGGTTCTACTTAGCAGTGAAGAATGGAGGTAGTGGATAGCAATTAACTTCAAAAGACAGCCAGGAATCTGCTGTATCTTATCACTGTGTAGCCAAAACAAAAAGGAAGTGCCAAAGTACTAGCTTTCTTCAGAGGTACTCCACTACTATCTGTCTAATGCCATTTAACACAAGGATCCAATGTTCCTTTGGATTTACTGTGGTATACAATATTTTGGTTACATTATCAGGGCATGTAACACTGTGGAAGCCAAGGGAGTTTGTAATCTACTACCTGTTTGCAGCCACTCTGGGGAGAAGAATTTCCAGTAGCACTCAGTTCATACTGGCAGTAAAACAAAGAAAATCTTCCAGGAAGAAGGGAAGCTCCCCTGCATTGACAGCAATGGAAAATAAAGGCAGATGCAGTACAATGAGTATTTTAAAACTAGCTAGGAACGATGCTATTGTCATTAATTCTAGGAGGTTTTCTTCATGCAAGTGGCCAGAATCTTCATTTTATTAAGTATGTATTTACAACCATAAAAAGAGGAAAAAGGGGAGAAATGGACTGTTAGCCTACACAGAGTTCTACAATATAATTGCTAGCATTTAATTTAATTTGTATTAGGTCTGTAATGGTCATTCATAGTAAGTATGCCCTCAGCCTGAACTCCCTTATAAGTCTAAAGAAAATTCCTTCATTCTGTTAGAATTGAGAAAATCATAGAGAACTTTGGGTTTGAAAGCAAATGCTCTCTGAATCATATCCCAGTCTACCTTCATGTCATGTTTTTAAGCTTCTTTCAAGGCTAAGAAGTCTGCATGAATTGCTGGACTTCCCGTAAAGCAACAACAGCCATCTGTTAAATCCTAGAAGAGTTCCTCATCATCAGGGGACAATCAACAATTCAGTGTTTCTGAAGGTTTGTAGAAGTGATTCCTTCTTTGTTGTAACAATATGACCCAGGCAGGCACTCATGACTATGTGCTGTCCAAGCTTGCAGCCTTCCTTCACGCTTCCTGGCTCAGAGACAGCTTATAAGGTGGGCTGATGCCAACCTGATGAAGTTTAACCATGACAAGTGCAAGGTCCTACACCTGGGTCAGAGCAATCCCAGGCACAGCTCCAGGTTGGGCAGAGAAGAGATTCAGAGCAGCCCTGAGGAGAAGGACTTGGGGGTATTGGTTGATGAGAAAATGAACATCAGCTGGCAGTGTGCACTTGCAGCCCAGAAAGCCAACCGTATCCTGGGCTGCATCAAAAGGAGTGTGATCAGCAGGTGGAGGGAGGTGATCCTGCCCTTCTGCTCTGCTCTGCTGAGACCTCACTTGGAGTATTAGATGCAGTTCTGGTGTCCTCAACATCAGAAGGACATGGAAGTGTTGAACAAGTCCAGATGAGGCCACAAGGATGATATGGCGACTGGAGCACCTCTCGTATGAAGACAGGCTGAGAAAGTAGGGGCTGTTCAGCCTGGAGAAGAGAAGGCTGTGTGGAGACCTCATTGCATCCTTCCAGTATCTGAAGGGGGGGCTATAGGGATGCAGGGGAGGGACGCTTCATTAGGGACTGTGGTCAGAAGACAAGGGGTGATGGGTTCAAACTTAAACAGGGGAAGTTTAGATTGGTTATAAGGAAGAAATTCTTTAGTGTAAGGGTGGTGAGGCACTGGAATGGGCTGCCCAGGGAAGTTGTGAATGCTCCATCACTGATGGTGTTCAGGGCCGGGTTGGACATAGTTTACTATGGCATGGCATGGTTTACTGTGAGGTGTCCCTGTCCATGGCAGGAGGGTTGGAACTGGATGATCTTAAGGTCCTTTCCAGCCCTAACTATTCTACAATTCTATGACAGTGATTCACTCTTCATGTGGCTGCCAGAATGGATAGACTTTTCAGGGAGAAGAAAAATGAGCAGAGAAGAAGAGGGAAGGAAGAGAGGCAAAAATCAGGAATTTCTGCAGTTTACCACATAAGTACAGGATATTATCCTTACTCTTCCAGTAGCATCTTCCCTAGTTTTGTGAAACTCACATAAAAGAAAGAGGTGTCTCAGCCGCTGCTGAACCCATGACAGGTTATTTTAAGGTTCGCCATAATTACTAGGGTAAATTTGCTTTTTAAGATCCCAAGAAATGGAACTTAACATGGAAAAAATAATTTACAGTCTTTCAGATCTCCTTTTTTTCAGCCAAAGTTCTTTTCCTTGATGGTGTTCCATTATTTTCAGTTGCACTTGCAAACACACTATCTTGTCTCCTTCCCCATAGGAATGTTCATTAACAGCATAGCATATTGGTCACCAAACTTCATTGCTGTCACTTTGCAGGCACATGAAGGGCACCGAGGGCAAACAGACAACAGCAGCTCTTCCTATTTCAGAGTTGCACCAGACGTCTGCTGCTCATGAACTTCACGTAGCTTCCTCTGCTGCCGAGATGCGGTTAAACTCTTGTTGTCTTTTTCAAACAGTCTATTGCAGTGCTGCAAGGTCCTGTTACATCAAAACTGGGTTTCAAAATATATCAAAACCAACTTGGCCCTAGGTTATTAATGTATTTGATAGTGGTATCTAAGAGAGCAGCAGCACTACTGACAGTAAGAGGATTCCAAGCATCTGTCCTTAGCTTTCCAGTGACCCTAGGGATGCAGCCTATAATCCACATATTTTAATTGCCACAGGGGTTTGTGGGTTGTGGAGGGGTGGGAATGTGGGCAAGCCTATTTGGATCCTACTTGTTGTATGTGTGTGATTTATGTGACAGCCTCATCACTGTGGGAATAATGGAGTTGTTATAAAGAGATGTGGAGGTATATTCTTTGAAGGAAGAAGTATATATAAGGAATTTCACTGTCTTTAATGAACCATGCATATTGGCAGGGCTCTCTTTAAATACCGTAGCATGCTGCCAAGAATTATCCTTTAGTTTTCTACAGCTTGAGGAATATTCCAAGAGTGTATCTAGAGTATTTTTGGCTACAGATATCAGGATTCACCAACAATTTCAGTGGAGGGCTGCAGGAGAAGTAAGAGCTTGCACACATCTCAATGTGTGTCAGGTGCCTCCGGATGTTCTGACAGCAGAGGCAATTGAAGCACATAATTCCCTGCTCAGCTCTACTCTTTCCCAGAGCACCCTGCCACCAGTGTTTGCCCGTTCTTCCAAAGGATCACAGAAAGAAAGGAATGAGCCATCCTGCCACAACTTCTGTTACACTTTGGCATAAGGAGATAAGATGTAACCCGGCTATGATTTCATGTACAACCTCTTTTGAAACTTGGTCATCTTTTAAACAAAGTGTTGGATATTTGAAGTTTTTCTCATGCAAATACTCCAGCTTCACCTAGGATGATCTCCATTAGCGCAGACTCTGCGTCCTATTTCAGAGTCAGTTATAGCACTGAGAAAAATTTTCATATTAGCATTCTTTTGTCATTAAATGTTTATGCACGTGCTGAACCACATGTTTTGTGTGACCAAAAGCAAATGCTTCTATGGAAGCATGTCATCTGAAATCTTTCTGCCCCCACCACTTCCTCTTTTGACACACTGATGCTTAGGTGAGGCCATGCTGAGTCATCCATGTAGTGACACAGCATATTTTTAGTAAACTTACCTAAGTGCTTGCGAAAGATTAATTTCAGTTTCTAGGTACACTGCTTGACGTGGGCTAGTTGCAAGAGACAGTCCCCTTTTATGGCTAGTCAGAATACAACAATTTCTTTGCCTGTATTGCTCAGAAGAACAAGATGACTTCCATTCTCTGTATTGAAATTGCTGCCTAACATGTAAGGGAAAGAGATTTGTCATTTTGCTCCCTCAGTTAGCATCTTGCCATCCCTGCACATTGCCTCATCATTCAGGCTGTATTCAAGTTACTAATTTGGATGCAAAGCTACATTTCACTCGGTTGCATACAAATAGATATCATTTGTTCAGAGAAGAAATTATTCCATTTCTTCTCCTGTGAAAGCTTAAAAATTGCTATAGAAATTATCTGACCAATATATCATTATCTCTGATTAGCAGCAGCTCAGCTATGGCATTAGCTGCAGCTTATAATATACAACATTACAGGGTCCAAATTCAGTGCTAGTGCAAATGTGTACAGTTTTCCTGGGAGTGTGGTGAGTTAGTAAATGCCATACTGGCTGTGTTCTTTTACAGAAAGATTTCAGAATAGTACTGTGTTAAATTACAGTAATTCCAGAACTTAATCCTAGTGCTAGAAAATGCTCTAATGGCACTGGTGAGCCTTGCATTGTGAAGCAGCCCCTGGTTTGCTTTATACAAATGATGTATTTCTTGAAAGATATTCTTTATTGAACACAAACCAAAAGCTCTTCAATAAACTCCAACAAAATCACTGAATACTGCAAAGGTGATGGACTGTGGACAGCGGATATGTGTGTTGCATAGCACTTTGAGGGAAACAAATTGGTTTGAGCCCTGTTCACCTAGAAAAGAACCCAGTCAATCAGTAACTCCTGTTGTGGATTATCTCAGCAAAGATAAGGAGTGAATGGTTACAAATGCTACATTGACATGCACCCCTAGCAGTGGCTTTGAGTGACTTCACAAATAGGTACTCAGAGTCTCGGTGCTGGAATTGCACCATTCTGTAGGAAAATGGACTTAATTCTCCAGAGGGTTGAGTTATCTCTTTGGAGGAGGAGTTATCTCCTCAGAGGAGGAAAAAAGTGGATGAAACAAAACCCTCGTAGGATTTCACAAATCCTGCCATCCTTTTCAAAACCTTGGAAGAACAAGATGGAAGCAACAGAGGATCCATTACTTTCCATAGAGCTACTACTACTTAGAAAAATAGAGTAAAAATTATTTCTATCTAATATCCCAAGCTACTGGGTGGTTGTGAGGTAGAGACCAGGTATTAAATCTGGTATATTTGTATCTGAAATCTCTCTGTCAAAGATGCGGCTAACAGGAAAACAAGAAAATGCTGCATATGCGCTGTCATGATACATGTGTAGCCATTTCCAGAACTAGGCTGAAAATCCACTCCTGTCTCTCATTTCAGAAAGGATGCTTTTCAATGCAGGCTCAGACTGAGGGCTGAAGACACATTCTTTAGTTCTTAGAGCACTTACTGCAGGAAAGAGTGCCAGCTCAGAGGCAGTATGGATGACATAAGAAGTTTTTAATTAGTCATAATTTTCTTCCATGAAGTAAAGAATACTGTTCTTGTCTTCCTGATCAGAACAGTTATATATAGCCATAAATTCTATGATGCTCACTTTTCAGTATCTGGAGAGGCTTTTCCTGTTTGGAGGAGACCATAAACCAAAGTGAAACTTAATGATCAGCTGCCAAAATCTGACAGGCATCCAAGACAGGCAGGAATAGAAGTCCCAGGAACGGAGCAGCCTAGCTCATTTAAGATGTTTAGATATCATTGAGCTGCTTGCTGAAACTGAGAGTGCAAATTAGCAGTCAGAAGTCAGGACAGGTCAGAGTTAGTCAGAAATGTGAGTCCAAACATTTACTTATTCAGTATTTTTAAAACCAGTTTATTTGAATACTGCTGAGGATTCACACTGTGATTCTGCTTACAGATCTGTCTTAAATCAATCCAACCTGTGGGATTTCCATCCCTTTCTTCTATATGGCTGTCATGCTGCCTCTCCTGTGTGCAAATGCAGGCTCTGCCATCCCTCCTGCTCATGGCAGGGGAGCTTTTCTTCTTAGTGTGAAAAATCAGACGAGGCCACTGCCAACTGATCTTCTCTGCCTACTGTGTAGGGAAAGGAGGTGCTCAAGTCACCTCTCTGTACACAGAAAGCATGATGGGGATTCTTCTGTGTGGCTGTGTTTGAGAGCATTCCCCTCACACTGACTGGCTTGGGAACATGAGCAGTGTAGCTTCTCATCCTCAGAGAGTGACTCATGATGATTTCTGTTGTCATCTGGAGATGTTCAGGCAGAATGAATAGCACATGACCTGAGGCCAATTACAGCTGGGATTTTGGACTAAAAATGTAAGAGGAACATTTGTCACAGAATACTCCATCCTTCAAGGAGCAGAACATTTTCTAACAGGGAATAAAAGCAGCATTTATTTTTCTTCAGAGTGCTTCTGTTTCACTAGTTTTTTCTGACCCTAAGAACAATCATATTTGGATGGAGAGCAATTCTCCCTCATGAGTTTGGCTTAGGGAAGCAATCAGTGAAGCAAAACAATATATGTTCTTTCTCAGTCTGGGAAAAGTTGCACCTTGCACTTCTGAGCAAAGTGGAATAAAGCAATTGGATTGAGATTCTTTATGGTAGATACACATGGGGTTGATACCTTAATGCCAAACAGGGTCAGAACAAGGAGAAACATTTACACATTTGTCTTCTGGAAGAAATGCTTGGGGAGTGTCCAAGCTCGGTTTTATAAGGAGATTATCTACTTTGGGTTAATTGTCAGTCAGTTAACCAAAGATAAAATACTCTTGTGTGAATACAAGGTCCAAGGAGTGTTTTGCTCTGAGTGTTCACCTTATTTTCTGTGAAACTACTGATGAGGGAAGGTATGTTACATGTGGATGACAGGAGTGTGTGCACAGTAATCCCCTACTGGAAACAATCATCAGGTTGGAGAGGGTTTTGTTCAGGACTTTTTTGGGGGGTGTTGGTTTTTGGATGATACCCATTTCTGCATTGCTTATTTCAGAATACTCATGGGGCTGTGACTGACCTTAGTAAATCTAGAGCTGCACAGTGTGGTAAAAAGCACAGGCAGAGGCCATGCTGTTCACTCTGGGCTATCTGCTTCAGCACAGCATTTGCTCTTTAGTTAATCAGTCACCAACTCCTTCTAGATGGCAGCTTCTCCAGGCCAGTGCCAAGGGGTTTGCTTTGATTCTTCTGGAGTTACACATTTACCCAGTTCTGTATCCTCCAACTGGAGTCACAATCAGACATCAGTACAGTGTGTAAGTCACAAAGTTCTCCTGCTGATAATGTCATCATTGCTTTATCATCTGGCGGTGGAGCGCTGCTATCAGTTTGGAGGAAATCGAAGCAGTGGTATTCTGCATACAGATTGTCACCCCAGTGTTTTGTCTATATGCCCGATCCTACACAAGCAAGCAAAGGAATTTTGCTAACTCAGCTACAGAACTTAAGCTTTGCAAAGCTCTGTAAGCACAAGTTCCCAGAGAAGAAATCCAAGAACACGTTGTGGCAGGGGAAAAAGTATGTTTTAAATACATTAGTGAGAATTACAGTTCATCAATCAAGTGACAAACAAAAAACAAGATCTTATTTATAATCCTTCTTTGCATTGGGTTTAGTAAAAGGTTAGTATATGACAGGAAATTAAAATTGTATTTTATTTTTCCACCTGCTTCTTTCTATTATACCTTGGCCAACAGTGTGTAGTCTTAGTACATTCTGTAACAGACCTCAGGGCAATGTGGGAGCAATAATGAAACACCAGTATGATTTCTGGGAGCAACTGCAAAAGCTGTTGGCAAGACTGGAAGCTCACTTCAGCTATAGGTTATTGCGCACGTTTCTCAGACAGCTGCTAACAGGGAAAATAGCTCTGCTGGAAAATAAACAAACAGTGATTTCTCTGATTTGCTTCAGGAATGATTTCCAGTTGAGTCACAAGAATTATTTCTTTCTTATTGTTCTATTTTCTTTCTTAAGTGTTGAAATCTATCATCTAAATCAAAGAAAACCTATGGTGATTAGTAGGCGGAAACACTTAGCCTTGCTAAACTAGGCCAATGTATGTTTTTGTCATATTTTCTGTTACTCTAAAACAGAAATGACATGGAAAACTCAGTAAAATAAAGGATTTGAGGCAAGAATGTGATGTCCACTTTTACTCCATATGAAATGAATAAGCAAGCTCTGAAGAACTGGAATTCAAAGAAGCAGTAAGGAACACTTGGAATGTCAGGGTTAGATGCTGCCATTTAAGGGAAGTGGCCTGGAGGGGTTGGAGAAAGACCAGTTTGAAATAGAGAAATAGAACAACAGTGCTAGAAGGGGTGGAAAGGTCTTCTAATCCATTCTCCTGTTCCAAGGCAGGAGCTGAGAGTCTTGAACTGTTCCTGACAGAGTGAAAGGAATAAGTAGAAGCTGGTGGTAGAGGTATTTGAAGGGGTTGCTGCTGTATATGAATGCTTCTGGATAGTTTCCCATTTTTTGACTTAGGTTTATTTAAGGTTAGATATACAAAACTTTGTGTAACAAGATGCTGTTGTACAATAGCAGCAGTAGCCTGTGCTTCTGCATCACCTCTTGCTTTTTATGAGCAAACCTGTGAATTGCACATTCCTGCAGGTAGTTAAGCCTGTAGATAGCCCCTTTGTTCTTCCAAATGTGGGGTTTGCAGACTTTATTGGCAGCTCCAGATCTGAAAATGCTGTTACCAGTGAAATGGAAAAACCCAACACATTTAAGCTAACGAAAGGAAAAACCTTGCTGAAGCACAATTAACTTGCAGCTCCTGTTATCACAGGACTTAGGTGAGGAGATTTACATAGTAAACTGTTTCTTTCAGTGGGTAAGCTTTTGCTAATGAGAACAGCATGGACATAGAAGAGGAACTTGAACCTGCTCGAGCGAATCCAAAGGAGGCCACAGAGATGCTGTGAGGGCTGGAACAGCTCTGCTCTGCAGACAGCCTGAGGAAGCTGGGCTGGGTCAGCCTGGAAAAGAGAAGGCTCCTGAAGGGGAGACCTGAGAGCAGCTCCAGTGCCTAAAGGGGCTGCAGGAAACACAGAGAGGGGCTTTGGACAAGGGCCTATGGAGACAGGCCAAAGGGGTGACTGCGATGAGCTCTTAGGCAGAAGCTCTTCCCTGTGAGGGTGCTGAGCGCTGGCACAGGGTGCCCAGAGAAGCTGTGGCTGCCCCATCTCTGCAGTGTTCAAGGCCAGGTTGGACACAGGGGCTTAGAGCAGCCTGCTCTAGTGAAGGTGTCCCTTCTGTGGCAGGGGTTGTAACTGGATGAGCTTTAATGTCCCTTCCAACCCAAACTATTCTAGGACTCTATGATTAGTATAGAACAAGTATTTTTCTCTTTGGAAATAGTAACTAACTAGCTCATTTATAGGGATAAGCATAGTAGCACTAGCTCCATTAGCAACAGCAGCTGATCCTGTAATATCTGTTGCTCTATTCAATCTGCTAAAGGTGTTTTGTATTTTCTACAAAAGGAGTAATTTCCCACATTTGAATACTTGGACCATACCATAATAAGAAGTCTGCCTTGTGGCCTCTTCTCCACCTGTTCTTGGATGTACCCACCAAAAATCTTTACCTCACCCATCCACGGTTTGCCAGCATTGCTGCTTTTTCCAGCCTTGATTGCATATAATCCCCATGGCAAACACAATTGCCTAATAGAACAGACATTAAGAAAGCATTTTATGTATCGTTGCTTGTCCTGTAATAAAAAATGCAATAGCTGAAAATGAAGAGGGGAACTGTCACCCAGAACAGCCAGTTCTAAGCAGCCAACACTTTGGGAGAAGCTCCAGTAATGTGCATGGTACATTCTGAAATGGGCTCCCAGGCAAGACTAGATTATTTTTTTTGGGAAGGCAAATTTGAACCCTTTTTCTTGAATATTAAGAGAAATATTACCATCAGATCACACCTGTATTATAAACTCAATCTGATCCTCTTACGATGATTTCCAGGTGAATGGATTCATATTGGAAGCCCTAAATGAAAACCTAGGATGGTGTTTGAGAACTTGATCCTTCAATTAATTGTTTTGCTTCTGAAACTGTTGAATTCCTTTTACCATCTTCTTTTGCATATAGTGCAAATGAGTGACAAATATCCCCCTCAGAGAAGCTCAGCACTGCACAGGATGGAGCATACACTCCATAAAGCAAATCTTTATGTCTGCAAGGTCCCTAAGAAAAGCCATGGACAACTGACTTCTGTGATGTGGGCACCATGATCCCCACTATGGGGAGAAGAATGTACAATCACATCAAATTATCTGTATAGTACAATATCATCTTAGAGTTTTTCAGTCAGACCCTTGGGTTTCCTTCGCCTGACACAAAGTAATTGTGTCCTGGTTATTTTACAAGCCTTATGAATGTGAACATGAGAAGGAAAAGAGGATACCAGAGGAGGATGAGGAAAATAAGAGTTAACTAGTGGCATCATCTTTGCTGGTTCCATGGATGTGTGATATTATTTAGCTATAGTAGCAGCCTCCTTTAAAATTTCATGTATTATATGAGAGAAAGAAGCCTTATGTATATGACTGGAAAGAAGATAAAGGGTGTCACATTACTGTGGAAAGTATTATAAACTCTGATTTGTCTCATTTTTATTTAGTCATTTAAAATTTACACCCATAGCCTGCAGAAGGAGCAGCATCTCCAGAGTGCAAGCCACATCACAGCCTGAAACATCTATTTTTGCACGAGATTAATGCCATTCCAGACTCCTCCCTTTGGAGAAAGAAACCAATTGGATGCTTGGCTTTTAAATGGTCTTTAAGTAATATGAAATCAAGCCATAATATACATGTACATTATTGCCTTGTACATAGTAACATAGCTAGAGAAGACCTAGAGGGAACCTAGAAATTCATTGCTGACAAAAAAGGTATGAGGCTCTTTGGTATAACTTAAATATCCTTTTTCCCTACATAAACGGAGCCCTGATAATTAACCAGGATATCTTTCCACTGCGTTGTGCCATAGGTTTTTCTGCAGTTTTTAAATCATTAATATCCATTAACTCCTGAAATATCAGAGAGAATGTTAAAAAAATCTATTTCTGCTCTAAAAGGAAAAGAATGTTATGAAAACAAACTGCGGCTTTTTAGGACTTTTTGCAATTTCCTGAGGCTTTTTCTTGAACTGGGGAACATCAAGTCCTCCCTCTCCTGCAGTTCGTGGGAACAGTAGACTATGCACAAGAGACTGGTTAGTGTAAGTCTGTTAGAGAGGAGGAGACATTAATACAACTGTGTGGTTTCAAAAGGTCTTTCGAAAGAGGTCTGCTGTCTCTAAAGTATACCCTGGATTTGAAGCATGGATTGTCAGCCAGTGTTGACATAGATATATTTGAAATGCCATCGAGACTGGAGTGAATGTACTAGGAGCTGGTTTACTACTGACTTGGGAGGATGGCTTTCCTCACCAAGAAACAGCATCTTCCTGGGGAAATAAATTCACATTCCACATGAGAATAGAAATATGGTGCTGGGGTTTATGTATTTCCCTGTTCTCCTTCCCTGTCTCCTTTTCAGGCATCTTAGGACTGTGCCATCAAACTGAAGGCAAGGGCATAACAACCATGGGTGGTTAAGAGTCAGTTATCAGCCAAACAGATGTTTTGGCTACCAAACAGTGCCTGCCTTTTTTTAGCAACAGAATACCGTTGTGTATTGGGATCATGATTTGCCTCATCCAGATACAATATTAAATTGCCAATTATACAGTTTTTAATGGCATATTGGAGTTTTCCTTTTACAGGTAAGGCTTCACATTACTGTTTGCTGAACTTTGCTATATTGATTCCAGATACTTATCCCAATAGCTCAAGACGAGGTTGGATTAAAATCTTCTGCTCCAGAATGCTTAAGTCACTGTGATGTGATTTAGAGACATTCTAACTACACTGTGTATTTTGTCATGAAGCAGAACTTCAAAGCAGATAGGACCCAGAAGAGCTCTAGTGCATCCCAGCTGATACGACAGCAAACTATTGAGAAATGCCTTTTCAACTATTTTTGCACCTCTAATAGCTGCATCTTTCAATGCTGCACTAGCTTCTTTATATGGATGTTACACTCAACTGAGCAGAGTCACGTCACAGCACATCTACTGCGTTTGCCTTATTCATAAGGCCAATTATTCTGTCAAAAAAAGGAAATTGAATGAACGTGGCATCATTTTAACTCTTGACAGAACTATGTGGACCACTTACTATCTTGCCATTGGCCAGAGAGTTACTTGAACACATCAATAACCAGCTGGGTATCTGAAGCTGTACTAACTGGTAATTCCTCTGGTCCTTTCTGTTTCCTTTAAGAAAGGGGGTGGGGGTAGGGAAGGAAAAAAGAAACTTGTCCTTCTGAAGTCCTTTGAGCCTTCACTTTTCCATGATCCATGAGTTCTTAAAGATAACCATTTAATGGTTCAGATTGTTTCAGCTATTTCCCTAAATACTCCAGGGTAAATTTCCTTACAGCTTGCTAATTTGAATGTATCTAACCCAGCTGAACATACTTAACCTATTCTTTCCCTACTCTCTGTACTCTACTTTGGTTAATTTTAATTATTCTAAACATCTGGTAGGAATTAACCTTTTACTGTATGTCGTGGTTTAAGCCTCTCAACCAATTAATCTTTATTCTTCTGTTATTTCCTCATCTTCCCTTGGTAGTTTCTAGCTTTTTGATATTTTTATTTAATGTACACAATCTCATCTCCTTCAATGCCTTTTGCAAACTGTAGTTTTCTACTTTAATATCACAAAATCAATGGACATTTCCCATCGTGGGTAGCTTTAGTAAGTCTGCACCAACATAAAAGAAACAATTTTAGAGCCTGGTTTATAGAAGGGAAAAAGCTGTTCTATCAGAGTCATCCCTGGTGATATGCTCTAGCCCAGTAAGTGGATGCATTGCAGGGAGTAGAGAACACAGAAGAGTCAGCCCTGGTGATATGCTGTAGCCCAGGAAGTGGATGCATTACAGTGTGTACAGAACACATAATTACCTGGTTTCAGTTGGGTTTACTGTCTATTCAGCAGCTATACTGACCTGAGCTGGAGTGGTGCTGCTTCACAGGTTATCCAGGCACCCCTACTCTTCTATGGGACGTGAAACAGTAGCACACAAAACCCTTAGGAAGGAAAAAAGGGAAAACGAAGAGTCACTGTCTTGGAAGCAAACACCCAATTGTGGAAATGGAGTTTTAAAGGAACAGTCTGTGGTTAGCTTTCTTGTTTGTAAATTGAAACCCTTCAGGTGGTGTTTTACAGAGAGTCAGTGGATTTTTCCTCAAAAAAAGAAACAATTTTAGGAACACTTCAGAAGATACTTAATAGGGGATTAAGAATGAGGCTTTCTGGATGAGCTCAGGCTAGTCACTTACCTGCAGTCCAAGCGCTCTTGCTTCCCCATTAGCAAACTGAATCGAGCTGTTACTGGTTGCTGCAAAGCATTTTGAGGCATTGGCTGAAAGACCACACCTGAACTAACTTTCTCCATTGGGTTGGTCATGCAGGGTGGTGTAAAACTAGAGGGCTGAGAACGGCCTGAACAGAGCAACATGTTTTCTTTGGTAAAGGTGCAGTGAGGAGGCTGAGATTTTATCTTCGAAACCACATTTGAAAGACATGTTAAAATGCCCAATAAAACATGTTGGATTCTTAATCCGTTGAGCAATTCTTCATTTCAAATTATAGCAGCAGCATTAAAACGCAGCTGGGGCAATTTCTAAGAAAATCAGAAGATATAATCATATGACAACACTCTTGTGCCCTGCAGTCCTCATATATGCAAAACACCTTCTGAGCTTGAGGTCCCATGTGTCTGAGCATAGTGGAATAGGTTTATTTGGAATAAGAAGTTCTTTACCACGCAGCTGTCAAAGTGAGTTTCTGTTCCTTTGGATGACAAGCAGAATGTACCCACTGTCTGTGATTTAAGACTTACCAGGCATGCCAAGAATATGTTAGCTTACTCTTGGCAGTGGGAGTTGCATTTGTGTAACAGCAAGCTTTAAAACCCTGTTAAGAAACACCGTCTGATCTGTAACATGGGACTCATTCATTTTGTTGTTTTTGTCATTTTAAGGAAAAGAAATAAAGTGTGCACAAGGCATTTCTCCCCAGATCTGTAGGGTACTTTGGAATCTCTTTAAAAAAACCCAAACTCAACCAGAACCACCAAACACCGCAGTAGATTGGGTAATAACCATATCTGCTACTTAGTTGAGGCCTGTTTGTAATGTAAAGGAGAATGTTTGTTGTGTCTCCTGGGCACACTACTGTCCATAAACTATCTCACAGTATGAATTGCACAAGGATTTCAAAACCAGTGCCTAAAGTTAGACTCTTAAATCTATATTTAAGCATTCAGAGTCCAGTTGCTTATTGCTCAGCAGATCTGAATACCAGACCTTGTATTCCTTTGACTAAATGCAGATCAGAGAAAGATCAGACAAGGGACAAGGAAAGGCCAATGAGCTAAAGCACTCACCTGTAAGTGAGGAACAAATGTCTTAAGTCCCTGAAGTGTAACAACTGTCCTACTTATTTCTGCAAAGCAGAAGAGGTCCATCAGAAAAAGACTGCAATGGGTAAGATACCTGCCAGAGCTGAGAACTAGATTCCAGTACTGTGGCTCAAGAACAGGAGCCTGAACATGGGTTTTCACAATGGCTTTCCTTGGTACAGCATTAGACATTTTGAACTGTCTCATTTTTGCCCCAGTGCAGAGTAGAAACTTACTTTGTGGGTTACATTTGTACTGGCTTTGGAGAAGTGCAGTCCTGTTTTCGTCCCCACTGCACTACTGTTAGACTCCATCAGGCACTCAGGCTCAGCAGGAAAACAGCCTGCACGTTCTCACTTAGCTCTCCCTCAAGCAGAGCTGCTGGGGAGAAGATTTGCTGTCTCATGGAACTGGCGAGATGTTGCTTCCCGAGATGCCTTAAGGTTGCCATTGACCTCAGGATAGCTGCAGAAGACAGGAGCAGCTGGGTCTGCATGGCTCCCACCCCCTGGCCCAATGGGTTCTGGGGAAGGAAATGCTGCTTTAATTTGTATCCTCAGCCCCTTGGCTGCTAACCAAACTCTCATAACTCTGAGCAAGACAGACACTCACACCCAGCAAGGGCACCGGCCAGATGCAGGGAACAGGAACTGGGGACAATGGGAAGAATCTGGGGTGCAGCAGCAGCCACGAGCTTTGCTCTGAGAGTCAGCTCCTTGTGCAGCTACCCCTTTATGGGAAGGTGGCAATAAGGAAAGCCAGACACACTGCTTTGTGTGCAACAGTTCTCCTTCTGATTTGAGTAATGCCCACAACTGAGTAATAATGTTCCTGTGAGTGGAAATTAGAGGATTCTTGCTGGTACAGAAGGAAATTTCTCAGTCAGGCTTTAGGCCAGTGCAAAGATAACAGAGTGCTGGCAAGAGATTCATGTGGTGCTTGTTACTGAGCATGGATGTATTGCTCCTAAGCAGGTGGTAATGGCCCTGACAATCTTTTTCCTCTATTTTTAATGTCTATTTTCCTCTCAAAAAATACTGTGTCTTTACTGTTCTTTGCAAACACCTTTTCTTCAGATTTGGGACAGCTGTCCCCAGTCTTCCATTGAGGATGGAATCCTGCTCATCTGGGGCACTAACACTATCCAGACAGTACCCACAGTCCTTACGCTGACAGTATAGTGAGGAGATCAGTTTGTGAGTGATCAGACTGCCTGTGATGGGCTGCGGTGCAGTTTGGGAGGCATTGCACAGTATGCAAAAGCAACATGGACATTAGAGAATGCTGCTGACATGAGTTGGGATTTGCTCTCCAAACCACTCTGTCCTGCTTCCACAGGACATATTTCTTTACACATGACTGAAGGGTGAGTGGTACATTTACTCCTGTTACTACCTTCCATTCTCTGGAGGCTAATTCTGCAAGTAGTCCTGGTTCTAAGGTGATTTCATGAGGGCTGTGCACTGCCAGAAGCACTTTTGTGAGCAGAGGCACGGTAGAGGCAGGCAGACACAGGAATAATTTAAAAAGCATTATACCTGGAGTTCTTTTGTACTGTCTCTCCTTTGCTTTCAGACCCTTTCCAATACTCAGCAGAGCTGATCTGGATGGAAGTGCAAAATGGATGTGAGATAGGAAACATCCAAATGAGACTGCAGGTGTGATTACACTGGTGAACTGAATGTGCCCAACTCTTACGCATTGAAGCCAACTGGCATGGAACAGCCCATGTCTGTCCCACTAAACTCAAAGTCTTGTCTGGTTGAGAGCTGCCAGAATCCAAACCATGAGCACGCAGATCATGTCATGTCTAATACAAACGTGATTTTTCTCTAAACAAAACAGTACTACCTTCTAGGCTTGATCCCAGATTTGGAGGTTTTTCCTTGGATTCAGACAGGTTTTAGTTAAACCCTATGTAAAAATCCAGGCTTGGTATTAGTTAACATATACAGCGCTATGATGTGTTGGGTAGAGCGAGCATTAGTGAAAGATTGCCTATAAACATCTTAAGTGGATGCTTACAGCCCATGGTTTCCTCCTTCATAACACATGTATTAAACTGTATAATCTCCAGTAACGACAATTTATTATGGTAGCACAAGGTAGAAGCACGCTGCACTTCTATTGTACCTTGCAAGTAAGCACCTCACAATCTTCTACAAAGAGAAAATTAAAGGTTATGGGGAACCAAAAATAGCTTACACCAGGAAATACCCACTTTATGAGTACAGGATTTTTATTGGTGAGTTCAGAACTTGGGCTGCCCAAATAACTCCTATACATCACCTTCACAACACTGCTGTGTTTCCAAAATCTGGCTTCTAGTCAGATTTCATCTGGGTATAACAACATTATACCAGCCTTGAATTACACTTCAGGCAGGCTCTGCACCTTTGCATTGCAGTGGTAAAAACAATGATCATTTCTCGTGATCTTCACTTGTGGAGCTCACTCAGAAATCAAGGTGAAAGCTGCCAGTGACTCCCTTTGTCATCCTCTTAACTTTTCTCAATAACAGATGCAAACTGAAAAAATATATCCCTCTGCTAAGCATTTAATGTTTTAATTTTAATAATAACCCCCCAAACTGTTTCTGATAGTCATTTGAATGATCTTTTTTCCCCTGGATTGCAAGTTCAAGCTTTATAATAAGAATTGGGGAGTTTCGTTCCATAAACTGATCTTGACAAGGGAAACACTTTGAAGGTCCGATTTCCCTTGAAGCTGGCTTTACCAGCTGTTGTAAAGTGTGGCAGAATGTGCTACCTAAAGAAAAGGACAGTATAAGAGATGTGCAGCAATGTTCATCTCAATAGCTGCTAGATCCTTTGATTAAAGTTCCGCTAGGAGACAGGCAATACAATCTGGATTCAGACCCACTGCAGCAAAACTAGTCTTTGATTCCCTGCACATTAGGGTGGACTATTGCAGTGGGCAATCTCAGAACACATCAGAATTCACCACATTGCATGACTCTGATCGTTCCTTTCCTTTTGATTTAGTCTGTTCGGAGGCTGAACTGTGAAGGACTTTTGTGAGACAGTGTCCTTTGTAAAAGGACCTCCCCATACAAAGTGGCCACAGTTGAAATCCCAAATTTGAACAGCTTTGAGTTTTCTTCTCTGTGTGTCTGAACAAACATTTGGGACTCTGCATGTAGATTCGCCCCCATGACTCTGCATGTAGATTTGCCCCCATGGTTATGGATCTGAGTCATATACACCTAAAGGAAACCTAACAACCACAGCTTCACTGGCACAGCTGATGTGGGGAGATTTCATTGAACAGTTGGAGATGTTATCCTGTTATCAAATAAAGGCCCAAATCCTTCTGTTTGATCTAAACCCCAAACCTTGGAGAGCCACCTCCTTTGCTCTGCCGGGATTTGGGATTGAATCCAACAGGAAGAAGAGAGCTCTCCTTTGCCAGCGAGCAGATGTCCACCAAAACCATTTTCCTAACTGATCAATTGCAAAATCCCCCCCTGCAATCCTTTATAAAATCAGATGCCCTCTGCCCTTCCTCCCACCCCAAGCTCAGTTGCCAAAACTTACATACAAAATGATTACTGTAATGTTTTATAGTCACTGGGAAAAAAAGACCCATTTGGTCTTAGAGAATGATGTGAAACGAATCTCTGGCCTCAAAAGAAAAGTCTATTAAAAGTAGTTCTTTCCCCTCCCTCCTCCCTCTCCCAGGCCCCTTTTGCTCCCCTCCCCCAACAACAAAGAATGTTTTGGAACAGCCTTTTCAGGAAACATTTCCCCAGCAAAATGCAGCATCATTTATAATATTTAAAGCTACATTTTTGTTGAGATGGCTTGGCAGGCTTTGCTTGCAAATCTGGCAGGATATGGCCAGCTGAGAGTTAGCACTAACAAACTGAGGATATGCTGACACAACAGAATGCTTTAATCATCCTTGCAGCAAGCAGGACAAGATCTTCTCCTGCACTGCCAGCTCTTCCCAGTGTGAGAACCAATGATGCTCCGTATTTCTCCTTCCCTCCCCTGCCTCTGGAGACTGCAGTTTTCCCTTGCTGGTTCCACTGAACTAAAAAAGCCTTGTTGGGTAACAGCATATAATATAATGAGCAATGGCTATTCCTCTTGGCCAATGCTGTTGTGAAAATGCTACCCATTTCCAGCGCAGTAAGGAAGCTTCGTAATTAAACCGAAGGCCCTTAAACAGTCTATGTCTCAGTGGAAGGGCTGTTTTCATTTGCAGCTAAAGCTCTACTTCAGCTTTACCATTCATGCCCTTTTCTAAAGCAGGGGTGAAAGTTAGATGCAGTTTGCAATTGATTAATTAGAAACTTGTCCCATTTGAGAGCTGATTTAAGCTGCCTGCAAAAAGCCATTGGAGTAAATCCGTTTCTTGTTTAAAAGAAGTGCCGAAGCATTTAACACTGAAAATCTGAGGGCTGTACTTTGAGTAAGGTTTGCCCAGGGAATTCCCACTCTATGGGCTAGACAAGCTACAGCATAGAGACTATGCTCTTGCAGTAATTTAGCACAGGATTTGATCCATCAAATGCCAGAGGCCTGTGTCACGAAGAATGCATATTAACTTTGGGGCCATATTAACTTATAGATGCTGGTTACTGCCTTTGTTGCACTCACTTTTGTTGCACTCACTTTTCTTGCAAACGCAATAGCTGTTGCAAAGCACAAATGGGAAAACCTGTGAGAGGCAGCCCCAGCAGTCGGGCTGGGTGCTGAGTGCTATTCCTTATCTGGGGATCGATAGGACCAAGTTCACTTACGGCTCCTTCCCTGTCTGCCTTGTCTGGTGTTCCTTGGAGCAGCGCTGACGTCTGTAAGACCAAGTAGAGCCGGATTCTCTAATCTTGTTTAGGAACTTTAGGCACCTTGCATATAAAGAAGTACGATTAGCATACATTCCCAAGATTACACATTACACGGGATACATTCCCAACATGCATGTTGGGAAGAACGATTGGTGTCTTTGCAAGTGTGCAGCTTTTATCCAGCACACGAAGGCCCAGACATTGGGGTGTCATAAACAAGGATACTCTGTGTAGACCCCAAAACAGAGCGGGTGGTTTGCCAGGTCTGGTGGATGGGCAGACACAGTGAAACTGCACTGCCTCTGTATCTGGAGCTGCTGTCGCTCATACCCATCTCCAACTCAACACCCAAACTTGAGGGTACGTGCATCCAACAGCTCTCCTACTGAGGAGGAGCCCACCTGAATTGACACGTCTTCAAAGCAGGGGGTTAGCAAAAGAGGGCTGATGAAATAGAGGGCCAGGTGGGTTGATCAGAAGCACAAATGCTTCTACCTAAAGACCCTTTCTATCCTGGAGATACAGTGTTTTGAGGCACCCCTCAGAATGTGTTTGCAGACAGGTAACAAGCTGCAGCTATTTCTCACTGTCAGGAGTTCTTCCACCCACAGATTACTAACAGGGGTGTCTGGCTGGGAGCTGTGCTGTAAATGGGTGTTGGGTATGTCCTTGCTTATGTGCACACATACATGTGTCATAGTATTGTATTGCATTTGGAATCTTTTCCTTCCTTCCTGTTGTTGTTGGGTCAGTCTTTGGCTACTGCGTGTTTACTTGAAGGCAGTGAGCAGTACTTGAGACGTGTTGCTCTAATTCCCTATCTGTACCCTGCATATTACAGTGAAATTCAGAAACTGATTTCCCTACATTTATCAGCATTTTCAGGGCTAGTTTGTGCTAATAAAGGTGAACGTGCAGTATTCATACGTACAGTACTCATATATACAGCTGCGCTGGAGACACAGCTATGCAGCTGATTTCTAAACACCACAGGAAAGCAGTTGGAATGGGATTTAAGATGAGGTACATGGTTTCTTCCAGTGCTTGAAGGGAAGCCTGAGGCATTTGGCAGGTGTATGGCTGAGCTGCTGACCCTGGGTTGGTTTGCCCCCCCTTTTCTCTTTGCCTTTCTAAATCTCTAGCTGCAGCTTTGTGTTGCTCATGTCGACAAAGTTGATGTTGAGGGAGAGATATGACCTCTTACTTAAAAGGAGGAAGCCCCGAGGAGATGTACTGAGCTTCAGGAGACAGAGTTTACAATTGCAGATCAAATATTAAAATCCTGATCCCCCAGGGCTTAGCTGTTCTGCTGGGGAACCAAAGCCTGGAGCATACATGCTGAAGTGAAGGGGCAAGGCAGGCCTGTGGCACTTCCACAGCCTGGAAACACAAGTCATGGCAACTGTTATCATTTTCTAGGCTTCATTAGTTCAGGGGATGGAAGGGATGTCTGTGTTGGGAAAAGACAACCCTGCTGCTTCCTTTCGTGCAGCGCTGAAAGGCAGTGAGATGCCCGCAGGAGTGGGATAAACAGGTTTTCTTTGCTGTTATGGAAACAGGGATTAAAATGGCCTCATCTGCCTCTCATGTAAGGTTTCATTTTAGGCCACTCACAGCAATGTTTCCTGTAGAAATGATCACCAATGAACTTTGCCTGAAGAAGGTATTTTTTCCCGTTAGAGACCCTGGGGCTTCCACAAGGAACAGTTTGATGGCTGGCTGATGGAAATGGGCACAGAGCTGCAGGTAGGTGTAGTCATACCAGATGCCATTCTCTGGGCAGGATCTACTTCCATCATCTTTCTGCTGAAAAGCAGATGAGTGTAAAACAGAAGAGAATAACAGCTCAGAAGCTTTAAAGGCTGTGGGAATGTGGCAGTACTGAATTGAGCACATCAGCTCTGAAGGTGTTACATTGTAGGGAGCAGATGAGTAAGGAAGGGACAGTAAACCACAAGGAGAATGAGGTTCTTCAAAGGCAGGCACGTACCAGCTGTTTCTGTTTGTGAGTTGTGAAGTGTTCGTAGCAGCACTGGAGATCAAAACCCAAACTGTTCACTTATGGCATAGCCCATTCTAACCAAAACTCCAGAGAGCCTGGAAATGTTACAACCTGCTTAGAAACTCCCATTAGCAAGTCTTTGTTTTTAATAACGTCCCATAGAAACAGAAAGTATTTACTATTAGATCAAAATTCTGAACGTAATTCACAAGAGAAAATGGTATTTTTTGAGCAAATGTTTTTGTATCCTCATAACAGTCATTTGTTCTAAATTAGTACATCGTGATTGTCCATGAAATGAGCATTTTTCCCTTAAGACCTATTCTTGTGGAGAAGTATTTTAGGCCAAACTTCCTAACCATGATGTAACTGTTTTGAACCAGAACATTTCTGTGATTAGCAATTCACATGAAAATTAACATTTTCCACCATTTGAGGAAAACAAGATGAATAACCATCAAAATGTAAGAGAAGGCATGATTAGGAAGAACAATACAGTTTATTAGAGCCGCTTATACAGTTGAAAGACAAGTATAGGCTTTGGGAGCATCCTAAGAGGATAACACCTCTTCCAGCAAAACTGTCTTCTCTTTTATCCTCCGACCATTATGAAGATGATGATGCTGCCACTCTCAGAATATATGGATCGCATATGTCCATGTTGGACAGAATGGCTTAAATCCTATCACTGCCAAACTGCTACTGTCAAAACCACTACTACTTGCAGTAAAGTAGAATTAAGCTCTTTGAGTTAATGTGCTTCTTGGTTGCACAGTTTCTTTCTGTAATGACATAATGGACAATTTCATTGTCAGTGCATCTCTTCCACTGTCTTTTTCAAAAAGGTTTTAATATTACCTACACAAGAACATGCCATTGAGTTCTTCCTTATTCAAAACTAATTTGGAAGTCTCATTTCTAGTGAAGCCAACGTGAAACTGGTTTTGATTGCTGTGTGTTACTGTTACAGGAATGCAGTGTTGGGGCTGTGGTCATCTCAGTGCCAGTTAATTGCTGAGATGTCCTCCTACAGGGGGGGATGAACTCTGCAATTAAATAGAGGCTCTCCCACTAAGGGATAGATGGCAAAGTTTCAAATGTCCAGTGGAAAACAGCATAAAATGAGAAGAGAGTACATATGCTCCCTTCAGGATCTGATGCTCTGCTAGCACGAGTCTAGCTTGAAATGTGCAGGAAACATGCAGCCTTGAGCATTAGCATGCAATATTCCCTTTGCTTTAGGGCAACCCTTTCTAAGTTACAAGGAATGATCTCATTGTGAACTTGGTGAAGATCAAAGCTGTTCACTTCATCCTTACACTGACTTCAGTGTGATTTCACCTGTGGGTTTTAAACCTCGAGGCTGCATGATTAAATCCTCCAAACTTCCTGGTGGGCAGAACTCCTACTATTGACCATGGGTCCAGAGGTTATGTGAAGCTGATAGGAAACGTTTCTAGCTGTAGCAGGCATGAGCTCAAGGATTTATTTTATTATTTGCCTCTGTCAGCCTATTTATTGCCCAGTTTGCACCAATGTAGAACCTCAAGGTCTGCATCATGATTAAGGCCAATTTATCATCCCTGAAAATCCAGTCTGCTCACATACACACATTACCTCTTGGTCCGGTTATGTAGCACCACTGAAGTTGTCTCACTAAGTTTAGGGCACGCTTTTTGCTACATAAATAAAATGTGGGCATGGGGAAGAAATTAATGATATAAGGATGGCTCCTTACTTCTATATATATGCTATAATTAGTGGCTTTCCTCCCTCCAGTATTCCCTCTTCTGGTCCACCAGCATGGATCATACCTGTCACTTTGTCAAACACCAAATGTAGGCAGGCTAAATGTGAATCTAAGGGAATCTCACACCAGTCTTGAGAATACCCAATGAAGACAGTGTAAGTAAATCCACCTTCTGCTCAATTTGTTTGCTTCCTTGTGCTTTGCTGCCAGTGGAAACCTTGGTGACATTATAGAGCAACATATACAAGGAAATTAACAGTCTCAATAGCAGTGGACACCTCAAAGCATTCTCGTTCCCAGTGATAAGCAATGATGGCTCTGTAGGATTTCCATTATAGGTGTATGTTTTAAAGAATGAATTTAACCCTTGCTTTAGTTCAGGAGGAGTCCTGCTATTCCAATTCCCGGTGATGTTTGGCACTGAATATGTTCTTCAATGCTAGGTCATCAAATAATGTGGGAAGGTCTCAAGCCAAGTGGTTTGCACAAACCAGCTGCAGACTCAACCAAGTGACTGAAAGCTGCGTTAGCACTGCCTGCTGGGTCACGGGCCTTGGGACAAGACTGCTTCCCAAGAGCCATGAGCACAGCGTATGAATGAGCTCTTCAAATGGGATCTAGTTTTGGGGTTTGCCCACAGCTCATTGGCCTATTCTTACACTCAAACCTCCTCACAGAGCTCTCTCAGTGTAGAAATTACATCAGCCCAAATATCGTCAGACCTGACGTTTTAACTTCTGCCTCTGAAACTCTGCTATGAAGTTACGCTCGTCTGTGATTCCATTGCACTGCTGCTGCCTTGGGAGCACGAAATCAAACATACTACTTCAAACGTTTCCCTAGGAATGTTTAAGGAGATGTTTATTTCTCAGTTGCAAATGTAACTGCATGCTGAACCAACCCGTGAAGCATCAATTGTACTGCAAAAGCAATTGTAAGAAATAAGATATTAAAAAAGTAATTCTGAAAATACTGCCAACAATTTTATGATATAGATATTTTTAATATTAAAAGTAAATTGTAAATGTATCTTTATAAACAATATGCATAAAATAGATCTACTATACTAAGCTCTCTCTCTTTAAATGCTGCTTCACAGTAATTTCTTAGGTATGCAAAGTTTTTCCTCCAAGAAATAGTGCAATCTGAAGAACATACATTATGTCAGCGGATCAGAACTACTGTGGTCATTAATACAAGTCTTTATAGATCTCTTGTAGGAGTGGATGGAGGCTCATGTCTGTCTCCGTTTTCTTTATGATTTGCAAGAGCTGCACGTGTTCTGTTACAATCTGTCTGAGGTCCGTCATTTTCTGCAGCAACTTTGCAAACAGCTGTGAGGATTCGGGGTGATTCAGCTTCAGCTGGAGCTCCAAAGCTTGCAACAGGTTGTCTTGTATATCTTCAATGGGCTTCACATTTAACAAACCTGGGCGATCTATGGGATAAAAAGGGATTTGTCAGTCCGTGAACAGTGTGGAAACATAGACCTCATCTCTCGGTTTCTTAAAGATTTCTGAGTGTATTGAGCACTTATGCACAGCACTTCCTGACAACCTTGACAAATGGGTTTATCTGTGAGATTGTACTAGAGTTTGCTAAAAGAAACAGGCTGAGCATTTGTGTGCTGCACATCCAGAGGCAGGTTCCTGCAGTACTACAGGCCATATTCCACAGTAAACTGGGAGATTTTATGGAAAGAGAAAGTGATTTACATTTGGGGCATAACAGTCTGTGTCAGGTAATTCAGTTACCTGACACATCGACATATACTCAGATGGATTTGCTTGCAGTTACTGCCATCAAAAACCTTAGCCTCCTGCTAGGGGGGATGCCAACCTCTCAAATTATAAAAGGCATAAATCCAACTTGGGCACTCACACTAACTTGGGGATATAAACGCCACAGGCTCAGTTCTTCTCCACACACCCAAGTTCCAGGTCCAATTAAGAAGTCTCACAGTAGCTTTTAGCATCAGCTCCTCAGCTCAGCCCCAAAGGCTTATGGCAGTGGGGGACTGAGAGATGTGGCTTGCACAGAAAATGCCAGCAGAGAGTTCTGTCTCTATAGATGCTTACAGCCCAGGTCAGCTGCTTGCACTGCCACAGCTGCAAGGTCCAGGAGGACCTTTGGCGTGACTTATTCTTCAGCAAGAAGCAAAATCTGTTTTAACCACTAGTATCTTTCTTGGAATAATCAGGTCCTGTTATTTCTATCTGTCCCCAAATACCTTCTGAAGCGGTTGCAATTATTAGCAAACATCATTTGTAACATTTGCTTTCTAACTTGAGGCAATAATTTCCTTGATTCTACACCCATGAAAGCTGGTAAAGTCGCTTCACATTATTAAATCCTCACATATGACAATGAACACCAGTAATGTGTTACTGCTGAAGTAACTTCATCCTGGTTATCAGAGTGCAAAATCAGTCAATGATTTCCATGACATTTGCTGTGAAGCTATATAATCCATTCATAATCAACAAAAAGCAGTGCCTGAAATCACTTCCCTAACGCAGTAACTCCATGTTTGATCTCTATTAAACTGGTGAAAAATAGGCTGTTATTTCCTGTGATCTCAGTAACCTTTCTGTGCATCCAGCTCTACTAACTCGGCCTGGCTTGTGCTGTATGTTAGACATGAGGCTAAGAGAAAACAAAGCTCTTTACAAACACATTGGGGTTTTACTCCACAGACCAAAACCTGCAGTGTGAACTAAACCTGAAACCAAATGAGTATCACAGCCATGAGCACGCGGAGGTCAGTGATTAGGAAAGGACACTTAACTCCCACAGAGGTGAGGCTGGGGAGAGTTTCTCAGCAGTAGGAATAACCACAAGTTTCAATATGGAGTTTGATGTCTGATGGTGGGTTTATGAAGTGACTGCTTCCAGTTGTAGGTGATGCGACCACTCTCTCCGTTTGGTGTTTCATGCTAATAAGCTGTGCCTGTCTTGCAGAGATCACTGATTTGTGCCATGCCACTGCTAATACCATAAAACATGGTTCAGAAAGCCTGTAAGTAAACATCCAGGTGAACAGCTACTTTATTAATGCCCTTTGGCAAGATTATCAAGTCATTCTTATAGAAACCCAGAGAATTTGGGGCAAATTTGCCTCCATTTCCTGCACGTGCTGGAAAACATGACTGCCTTCTTTATAACTCTCAGAAACTTCTCAGTTTCCAGTACGTCAAAGCTGTCAAGGATTTTGGCTTTGGGGTGCGATAGCTTTAAATTTGACTTCTGTGCTGCAGCTGAGCTCTGAACTAGCTATGTATGACTCAGTGCTCAGTGACAGAAAAACTCAGACAGCTCAAAGCCTGTGGCCTTGATTTCCTCTGGGATTAATCTCCCTTTGCCCCCTGCTTCTTTTGTGATGGGAATTTTTAGGGTGCGAGGGTTTCAGCACTGAAGCCCTGTTCAAGCATTGTGCTCCCCAGAACAGCCCAGAAGGCAAAGCCAGGAGATCAGTACTGAGTCTGGGGCTCACCCAGGAGCCCCCACATTGGGGTGCCCAGGGTCAGTTGAAGTTCAGTGAGACTTAAGCAACTGAAAGCCCTAAGCTGCTTTGAAACCCCCAATCTAATGGGTTTATAATGACCCTGTGGAACTAGAGTCAGAAAAGATGACTGTGACAAAAACCTAGGAGGTGATCAGATGTTATTTTTAAATAAGCCAATTTGAGAGGAAGGAAAATTCCCATTGAAGGCAAGAGAGATTTTTCATGAATGAGAACTTCAGTTTATAGACATTATTTTTTGGGTGTTGACAGTTTGTTATACTTTCTCAGTAAAAACTTCTTACAGAAGAAAATAGTTTCTCTTCCAAGAAACTTATCTAAATTGTGGTAGTGGTGGTGTAGGAAATAAGAGGCAAAAGCTTTAATATACAGGTATGATGGTATCTTTCATGTTGTTAAGTTCTCTTAGCTATGGATTCATTGGGTTGCGGCACCAAAACGTGTAATAGGAATGGGAGTAAAGGAGATGTGACACTGGTGGAGGTGTTTGGAGAGGCTAAGCAAGACAGAATTGCTGTCTGACAGCTCACAGAGAAATCTGCAAAGGGAAGTGCTGGGAGGAATGAAAGACAGTGAGTGGTAACAGGGCGCTCTTACTGCACAGTGACATTAGCTTGCAGGAGGCCAAAGGAGAATTGAAACGATGATGGTGAGAGACAACTAAAAGCAAAATGAACACCACTGTTAAACCTCTGATACAGACGATTGCTGATGGAAGTTTAACCTTTTTATGTGCTATTCGTGTCCTGCCTTTTATTCATTCAGACTATGCCAAGAGAGCGCCACATTTCTCTTCTCATTGGTACTTGTCTTTATGAATTTTTTTCTTCTGCTTCATTCACTGTCATACGGCTGTCTTTGGTTTGGGAATTCTGCAGGAAGCTGTTCTAGGGAAGAAAGTGGTCACACAAGTGTCCATTGCCCCCTCGGCTTTGAGTGTCAACAGTATGACTGTGTGTATTGGTGTTATGTACCGGGTCAGGGAAAGATATGTTTATTTCCTTACAAGCTTTGGGTGCTTCCTTCATGTCCCTAACAGTAATTACAACTTGCTTTCTGTTCCTCCCCTATGAAACTGCCATCTGCATGCCTTTATCCAAACCTTTATATTTTAGTACCTGTGATTAAGTGCATTTTGCATTTAAATACACATTCTGAAGTCTTAACTATGATAAAACAGGCAAAGACATGGCCGACTGCACAACTATGCTACATCTTTTACTGAGGCAGATATGACTCAGCAGTCCGAGGTTTTATTCAGGTCTGTTGCATGTAGTGTAGTCCCCAGGACTGTGGTTCAAAGCACACAGTGGTTATCTACAGTTCTTGGCCTGATTATGAAATGTTGCTTTGTTCTAAGAGCTTTGCCAGAGCGGGATTTGTGTAGCAGTCAGATGGGAAGTATTCATTGGTATAAAACTTGAAGTTTTATGAAATATGAACTATTCCTTGGTATAAAACTTGAAGTTTTATGAAATACGAACTATTCCTTGGTATAAAACTTTATTCAGTGATAAAACTTCAAGTTTGGATGATCTCAGGTTGTAACAGAATTACTGAATGTGATGTTTAAACGGTGTTTGAAGAGCAGTGACTGCTGTGAAGAGCACACTCAGAAACCGAAGCAAATGTAGTAACATTGGTGAGTTCAAGTACCAGTCTGACTGCAGGTCTGGCTAACATAGTAACAGAGTCTGAGTTGTCACAGGTACTCCCTGCTACAGTTCCCAAGCACCACTGTAGCCTAAAGGCTGCAGAGGATCATATATGAAAGTTCAAGTCTATGTGGACATGCTACAAAATTACCCTTTGAGCTCTTCCTTTATTTGAGTTTGCTCTGTTTGTAAATGTGGATTATCCCAATAGCTTGGTCTACCCTCTTTCCTGCCCAAACACAGACATCCAGCTTGTTCTCCTTAAACCTTCTAATAGACTTCATTTTTAGCTCTGCTGTATGTAACATCTTTAAAGATACTTCAAGTTCTTTAACATTTATACCATGGCACTAACTACTGGCTGAGGAGGTGCCCCAGTGGAATACAACAGGGAGGAAGAGTATCTCCTTGAAAAAAGTTTTCCAAATCTCATTTTAACAAAGGTACATATTTATCAAAGTTACCATAAGTAAAAGAACATTGTAATGAGAGTTTGACATTGCTGATAACAGCACAAAGCATTTCTTGGGTAAAAATGAGGTAATATCCTATAATATCCCACCACTCATGCAGTCTCATCAGCATTAAATTCAGAATACTAGAATTTGTTGGCCATTTACACTCTTGTTTTAAAGCACAATGAACCAATGTTAAGAATAACTCTTCAGCTTTGCAATGATGTGTTCAGAGTGACGTTTGGAACCACTGAGACGGTGAGGCTGCAGTCAGCAGCTCAGGAGCAGTCAAATGGTTGACACTGGAAGCAGGAATACTTTCATTCTGTTGATGTTACAGTTAATTTGTCAGCTTATTGTTGGCAGAGGGGTGTTTTGCCTTTTCACATGTAAGGCAAAACAACTGGTTTGCTGTCAAAAGGCTGAACTGTTTGATAGGATCTGTGGCAAGTTCCAAACACACTTCACAATGAAAAGCTTTCTACATGTAATGTTCCAGCTGGAATCATTATATTTCACTTTTTCTTCTCTCTTCTCTTCCGAGCTGCATAAGAGAGCTTGCCGTGGAGCTGCAGAATGAATGTCATTTCACAAGGCAATGACAGATTCACTTCAAATCAGAGCTTTTGGTGAGGATCTTTCTGCGTGTCACAACCTGCTTTGCTTTTTAAGTTATTTGTGCACAGAATCTCTTCAAGTGACTGAAGAATGAGAGTATTCCTGCAGCCAGTAAAGGCCTTGAGGTAGTATCATGTGGCTTTGAAACCAAATGTTCAATGAAATCATCCTGGCTCGATATTCCTACAGTTCTTGCAGAAACAAGGGCATCTGAGCCCCCTGAGGAATCAGAGTTCAGTTCCGTACCACACATTATAGTCCCTCAGAATGCATACAGGGCAATATACATCACACTTGATTGTAAATTCCATGATAAAAGCCATTCTTTAATTGCCTGCAAAGTTTAATTGTTTTCAGAATAGAAACTCAGTTCTTGCAAATAATTATCATGCTTTTTGAGGGGTGGGAGGGGGAATAAAAAGAGTTGTGAATAAAGACAGTGAGTGAGAGATCTATCGAGAAATGAAGGGATTTTCCAAGAAAGGACTGGTTGATATTTATATGGATTTATGTTTTTATTTGGCTTTGCTTCAGGGTTATTTAAGAACTATTAAAATTGAGTAGTTCTTTATGGACCTCTGCTTACAAATTGCTCTTTAAAAGGAGACTTGCTGATAAATGTGCTTCAACAGAGTCATTTTTTCCTGTAGATAGATCACTGTCCTCCTGAGATCTAACATGTGAGATCAGTTCCATAATATCTGTTTCCTTTAATGCCAACCAGGCATCACCAAAGACCCAGCTTTGCAGACTGCAAGGTCCCTTTTCTCACTTAGGAGTGGATTTTGAGAGGTCTGTTCCTCATCTGTTAGATTTCATTACACCTGGAAATGCAAACTATCAGCATGTGTTGTGGAGTGCCCTAATAGGCTTGGATAATTTCTCCTCCCCATCAAAGCCAACCAAAAATATACCAATAGTGTATTTTCCCTTCCTGAATTAACTCAGGCTCCTCGGGGATCATTGTGTTCAAAGGTTTGCACAAGGGGATGGCTTCTGGGAAGTGTACTTGTTTGAAGTGGATTTTAGTTAGTTTAATAAAGCAGATTGTGATACCACACTTTTTACTGAATGAAACACAGTGCCAGAAGTAATTGTATGTGATTTTACATGAAGGTATAGGGAACAATGCATGCTCAACACGTTTGGTTTCAGAACAATAGCAAGTGGTTGTGTTTGATTGCTTAATCATAATGTAATAACAACATACTCTGCCTTCCTTGTGGAGGATCTGAATTTGGAGCATTCAGCACATTCCTCCCATTGATAGCCACAGAATGGTTCTAAGCCAAAATACACACAAATCAGTGAGGTAAAATGTTCTTTGTGCAACATCACTAACTGATTGTGTTGGCTGAAGTAAGAGACCTTCAGTATGCCTGAACCATGTATCTTATACCTCAGACTCTCAATTGAAAGGTTTCAGAAGTGAACTAAAATTGGTCAGCACTCAGTTATTCACAAAAGATAATGGATGCATCACCTTGAATCAGTAGAACACACTGACTGTCTCCAAACAAAGTGAAAATTCAGTGTCTTGTTTAATGAAGTGGTAGAATGAATGCAGTCTGATACCTGGGCCTGCAGGTTTATGTTTGCTGAGGCATCATGCATAAAGATTAATGCAAACAGAGAATCTTAGGAAATGTGACCAGGGCAGACACACGATGCCTACTTTTCTCTAAGAGAGCCGAGTTTTCCTGAGTAATGCATTCTTCCTGTCTTTTAAAGGCAAAGCAAACCTTGCACGAGTGAAAAAAGCAACCATCAAAAACCCCATAACAATCCCGGAAGCCAAATTCCACCTCTATTTTGAAATGGTTATGGAGTCAAAGCTATTTGCGTACAATTAGCAAGCCGCACAAGCTAATTGCAGGTTAAAACTCTCAGGCAGAACTGTTTAACTTTCAGAAGCTCTTGCCAGTGAAATTCTACCCCTCCTCTTTTCAGGGAGTCAGTCCTGATTTTGTTTTCTAACTGAATGCACTGCTGACTCAGCAGGCATCTCTAGCTCTGTCATGAATAGCAAGTCATTTACTTTCTCAGCTTCTACCTGAAGCTGAAAAAGGGGCAAACACCACAATGAAAGCTGAAAATGAATCAAAATCTATATGTAAATACACTCCCATCCTGCAGCACTGAGCATTTTCCTGTTTACACAGGAATGAAAAGTGTCAATTCTGTTACATAAAATATATCAAACAGGACAGCACTTACCTCCACTTAGTATAATGACAGCTATAAATATTGCCAGGTCACTGTCATCTAATTCCAGTGCATTGAACTTCACAGCAAACTCAAACTTGGGTTCCATAAAGTCACAAAAAGGTTTTCTCAGGCTCTTCAGAAACTCCCGTGTCATGAATCCTTGTCCGTCAGATACAAGAACTCCATCTTTATTCATCAGAGAAGCCAGGAGAGTATATATGATCTCATGGACCCCGTATTTCAGGAGAGTTACTTGATCATTCAGGTCAAGATTCACAAAACCTGGAATGTTCTTGGCAAATTCCGTGATCTCCTGCACTGCCTCCACTGAGCGGAACTGGCATCGCTGGAAGATGCGAATTGCGACCTCTTTGTTCTCCTCCTGCAGCGGGGACACGTGCTTGCACTTGATCTGATCTTCTCCCATGATTAAAGAGTTCATGTCATAAATAACAAATGGCTACAAATAAAAAGAAAAGACAATTTACTTTCTATGAGCATTTGCTTCCTGAGGAACTGAAGCAGTACACAGAGGTGTCCCTCAGCCGAAAACACTGGGGAGTCTATGAGGAGTATAGCAAGAGTAGCTAATCCCAAAGGTTAAACCTTCCTAAACCTATTAAAACAAATATCCTCACAGTGCCAAAGTGATTTACAGAAAGACCAAATAGTTATTAGGGCCTTCTCACATGTTCCATGAATCCACATTCTAAACCTAGGGCTTTGGCTGGCACTTTCTCACTAGTTGTGGGAGGGAAGTAAAGGACATGATTTCAAAATAGATGCTTTCTTGTTTGTGCATTTGTTTGACAGAAGTTCTGTAACATCTGAATTTGAATTTGGAGTTTGGAATAAGGTTAAAATGTTCCTCCTTTTACCTGAATTTTAATGGCCTCTATAAACCAGAATCTACCCAGAGAACTGGGACATATTTGCACTTCAGGTGATATAAGTTCTCTATAGAAAGACAGAGTATATTCACTCTCTGATTACTTCCTATACTGTCATGTTCTTTGCAAGTTCTATCCATCTAGAAAATGCTGCAACAAATACCAACTTTATGGTATTATCTGATCAATTGAACTTTTTGCTCTTAACTCCTTTAACAAGAACAAAGTTGGGATATATTTAAACTCCAACAAGTTGGCAGTGGGCAAGAAAACAACCAACATGATACAAACTAGAGGAGCACAATTGAGAACACAGGAATGAGTCTGTGGAATAAGCTCAGCTGCAATAAATCCAGTTTGAAAGCAGATCAGGAAAAGTAGTGCCAGGAAAACTTTTGTTGGGATCTGGAAACAGTCTCTTTCCTAATGTGCAGAAGAAGCTCCTGGTTGTAAAGGAATGGAGAAGTGGGGAATTCTTGAATTTATCTGAGTTATCTATTTCTTGGAGGATAAATGACTAAAATAGCTCATTGCTGCACTGAGAACTCTTACTAACATGAGTAGCCTTGTTAACATACCTGATTAATTAAGTTAAATACAATGAGTTATTCAACAAATGGACTGGAGAAATGCATTTTTTAATTTAAGATCCCTTGTGATTGCATAGCTAATTCATTCTAATGCCTTATTCACATGGGTGCTCTCTCTCCTGCTTTCATAGTCCAGACAGATTCCAAACCAAGCTGAACCTTCCTAACTGTAGTCAGCAACCCTTTGCCACAGCATCACCTCCTGGAAACTTCTATTCCTATTGGATTAAACCAGTTTCAAAGTCTATTGAATGCTAAATTACTATGGGATTCTTAGAACTGAAGTTAGGTACTTTAGAGCCTGAGGGTGCCTTTTACCAGCTGAGGTTACTACTCCCATAGTTCTGCCAATGGAGACTGTGGAAGTGTTCACT
Source organism: Forpus xanthops (assembly GCA_032466535.1). Taxonomy (NCBI): domain Eukaryota; kingdom Metazoa; phylum Chordata; class Aves; order Psittaciformes; family Psittacidae; genus Forpus; species Forpus xanthops. Next base: position 46,412 of record JASSUY010030098.1, read on the forward strand.
CATCTGCTTCAGGCTAAATCAAACAGAAAGCTTAGACTGCTTCCACTGGGCAGGAGGGAGCACTTGAAGCGGCAATGCTTCCCTAACCAGGAGAGCTGATTGGAAAACAGAGCTCTGGCTGTGAACTGGACCAGTAGCATCTGTACAGGAGGATTTCAGCTTTCAAAACAGGTCGGTTGAATCAATATTCCACTGCTTACAGGACCAAGGAAAGTAGTGCTGTGACTTTCCCAGTGATGACAGGCAAACACAGCCCCAGCCCCTGAGATGCAGTTAAACAGAGGGTGAGGTGTGACACTGTTTTCCCACTTGCACCACTATTTCAGTGTGAAACTGAACAAATAAACATACAGCCCTGAGAAAAGCCAGGAGGAGGAGGTGCTTTTTTCAAGATGCAATGCTATTTTGGCAGCAGAAAAAGCAGTTTATACAGATTTGTATATATGTGTATGCGCACATATGTAAGATAGTGGAATAAAAAGACTGGAGAGGAAGCTTTTAAAATGCATGTTTCAGTACTAGAAGGTCATACCTTTGTTTCCTTCTAGAAACTGTAAAGTTGGGGCACCAACTACAACAGAAAGTCATTCATTCTCTGCATGAACATGTCCTTTAGAAGGAACGTTTCCCAGTGCAGGTACATAGTTATTAGGATCACACTTCAAACCCCTAAATTGCTGTGTTAATTTTTTCCCCTGTTTCTGATACAAAGAGGGAACTGAGAAAAAAGTTGGAAAAAGCAATGCTGCTCAAGTGGACCTACCACAGCAGCTTACTGCAGAGCAAAACTATGCTGGTTAAAACTTCATATACTCCGTGATGAAAAGCTACTCAAATTGCAGTGTCCACCACATCTGGATTTTGATGTGAGGAGTACAACCGAATTAGAGACAATATTTGAGTTATTGCTTTAACCACCTTTAAAGCCTAAACACTTCCAGATTGTTGCCTGTCTTTGAAATTATAAAAGAAAATAAACCTCAGTGTCTGTTGTAAAGCTGACAATTAAAGATAAACCAAAGTGAGAGTAATAAAACCTGGAAAACGGTTTTGCTTTTCAAGTATTAAAATAGTGACAAAAAGAAAAACCTCCCATAATTATCAGTTATCCTTCTCACTGCTAGAAAAGATTGTTATGTGTTGCCAGTGAAGTTTCCAAACATATACATCCCTATTCCTTACTTTTCAAAGATTTTCCTGTATATTCTCCTCCAATTGAAATTGCACCAACACAGGATGCTGATCTGATCCAAGATAACCCCCTTAAATGCAGGAAGTCATCAAAGCTTCATAAGAATAAGCATCATATTTAAAGCTAGTAATGCTGTTGGCACTGGGAATCATTTGACACTTAGGAAAAGAGTATTCCTTTGGGAACAGGTAGTAGTGATAATAAGCTCTGATAATATGCTGTGATACAGATGTTTGAATAGTATAGCTGCCAACTCCTGACAGTGAGATAGCCACCTTAACAGATGATATGGCAGATAACCTTTGGTGGAAGAGAAGGAAAACGGGAAGAGAGGCTCAGCGAATACAAAAAGGTTAAGGTGACCTTCACATTCTTGTACTGGTTTCAAGTATTTTATTAGGTGAACTTGGAGTTTCTTCAAATAATATTTACTTATCCTATCTAAAAACATTTCCTGTGTTTCAGACACAGCTTGAAATATGGAACTGCCAACAGCAATGGGGCTTTCTTAAAGATGTGCTGTCTATGTAGTAAATAACTTAAAAGAAAGGCAGAAAAAACCCAAAACAAAACAGAGGGAACTAACTGATTTGTCTGTCGTCTTTCCTGTCAAGATCGCCCTCGCCTTGGCTTTGGTCAGAGGGAAGGACTTTATGTATGAGTCATACAAATGCTTGGCAAGTGCTCGTAGATCAGCAGATTCAGGGTTTAACTGGTCGATGTCGCTGGAAATCTCTGCCAAGAGCTTCTCCTTCTCTGCTTGTGGCATTCGCCCAAACCTGATGGCTGAAGAAGATGACAAGCAATTACTACAGCTATAGTTGCACCTGAAAAAGCACATCTGAATTGCTTTCTATGTCACCTTTTGTTATGAGTTCTTGAAGTCTTTATTAAAACAGTACTTAGGCAAGCAAGAAAAAGATGATTTTCCCCAGTAATATAGGCAAAACAGTGGAAGTGCTTTAAAGAAATACAAACAAACACATCTCAAAGAGGAAATCATCTGTGTGCCCAAACAGTAAGATTACAATATCTTGCTTGGAAATGCAAACCTGAGAGTGCTGAAAACCACTGGTTCTACCTCCAATCTAAATAAAACAGAAAGAATCTTTAAGATATTAAAATTGTGTTGGCTGAGGGTAGGAACCACTTTTCAGCGTTGCATTATTTTGGGCAAATCACCGTATGGATCTCAGCTTCTTCATTTGTTTAGAAACAAAACACTCCCATGCCTTGCAGGAACGAATTCCTAAATAGTTCAACACAACTTAGCATGGCAAGTGCTGTGAAATGTTACTAAATGAATTAAGGAAGGAGAAAGAAGTTGTAGAGGGAATACAAAAGCCAGAGAAAAGCTGAGTTCTTGAGTTCTTCGTGTAACTGTGTGCATGCAGTACTGAGAGAACAGGAAATGGTTCTACCTACTCATACTGTCTCACAATTGCTCAATACCGACTGAGGCAGGCTGTAAACCTCCCACTGTGACCCATGTGCCTCCTCTCCAACACTCTTCATTCATATGGGGACTGACTTGGAAAATATTTCACATGAGCTGTCAAGATCAAGCCTGATTTACTGCATGATAGTTCAGGAGCCAGAATCTGGTTTATTTTACCGAAACAAAACAAAAGAGCATCCAAATAAACAACAGGAGGAAGAGATAAAGGTTTGCATTTGGCCTTAGAAAGAAAGAGAAATATTCTGAATATTTTTGCAGCGATTAGAGTCTTCCTTGGATAAAGCAAAAGTGCTATTAAGATCATACATAGGGATGATCATACAGAGGACATTTAGTTTGGAAACAACCAGCCACTTTCATATGTTTGCTTGCAGTGTGCTGATGGACAAAAAGGACACTTCTATTCAAGAACAATTAGCTGTGCTAATAAAACAAACCCAAACCCTATTTGTCAGATGTTATACTTAGTGATCAGTTTGCTTATTTCATGCCTCTAGAACCAAGGTGGTTTGTTTTCACAACTGCGCTACCGTTCTCTGTCAGGAGACAGTCTCTGAGTGCTGCATGCTGTATATTTCATATCTGCTGGGGTATCCTTTGAGCATTCGGATGTCAGAATAAAAAGCTTCCTGAGAGGAAGCCAAGTTCAGTGGGTAGAAATTAAGATAATCTTTTTACAGACTTTTCCAAGAGCAAAATGTTAAAAGAGAAATTATTAACTTCAGATTAGTTTGTGTGAGGTGCTTGAATGGCTCAGACTGACCCCACTTTGAGAAGAAGTGGTGTGAACTGGTGAGCGTACGGTAACGTTAGTGATGCACAAAAACCTGATCTCAAAAGGAGAGTTCATATTTGTACGGAGTGTAACTGAAATAAAAGAATGAAAAGAGTCAGCATAGCTACAAAGGAATTAATTCAGCTCCATCTGCTGCCACGAGTGCTGTGGCTCAGCGCTCTTTCAGTACTTTCATTTTGCAGTAAAAATGGATTCTCTCACTATTAACAATTCTTATTTGGAGTTAGCACAATCCTTTCACTTTGTTTTTAAAAGCCATGCTCTGGAGGTTGGCAACATCGAACCTTGCTATGATCTCTGCATTTAGACATTCCTGAAGATGTAAAACGAATGAAGTCTGAGTGTTCCATGAATTAAATAGAATGAAAAGTCACCGAGAATATTTTATAGCATTTACAGATCTTTTCTCTGATACGTAAGAACTGAGTCAATAAAAAGAATCAAACTGCCATCACCATAATAAAGCCAAAATATAGTATTCCATCAATATAGTAAGAAACTGTTACTGGAACAACACGTAGAAATAGAATGTGGGGACAGGAAGGTGCTAAAATAACAATATGGCTAATAAAGCTGTTAAAGGTGATTTAGAAGTCCATGTCAAACAGTATGGCCCAACATTTTCTAGCTTCACATCTTCATTAAAAGCTCTTGTGTTCTTCACTAAACCTGGTTTCAGATTTAAGATGCATTTTGTGTTACATTCGTGAAATTCAAAAGGTGATGTTTTATGATCAATGTATCCACTTTTCAAATGTGCATTTTGCAATAGTCTCATCAGTGGGAAAAGTCCTGTTCTGCTTTGATGATTCTCATTGGTATCTTGCCAACAAAGTCAACTCCTCACCATCTGGTTCTGAGGAAGAATTGGCAAACTGAAGACCTAAGTGAAGCCTTAGCAAGATGACAGCAAGGCAAAGATTAGCCTCATGTAAAGGACTGTTCATAGAAAAGGAAAATCAGTGTTGCCCATGTCTATAAAACGTTGACCACTTCCAGAAACATATGAAATGCAATTCATTATGACCCGAAGCCTTAACAGACAGTAGGAAGTCCTGAGGAGCTCTGAGCATCTATAAGTCCTTGCAGAGATTTCAAAATCAGATCACGAATGAGGCGCTTTGGGCCAGAAAAATGTTATGATAAATCCTACTTGTAAACTATTTTGGTATTGTAAGTGGAATACATTCATTAAAATGTTATATGTTATAATATGCATTTTCAACAGCCTGGTGTGAACTGTATAAGCTCAGTCTGTAAGCACACCAGAAGTATTACGGAAAGATGTTGACTGGACACCAGGGTGAGACATGATTCTGGAGAGCTGGGCTTTGCAGAAGCAGACTGATCACCTGGAATCTCTCTGGCACAAGACTCCCTGTCATCACGGTTCTTTTTAAAACGGGATTAAAAAGAAGGGACAGTATATTCAGTATGTTGCTTCCCCTTCCATATGAATGTTTTAATATTAATTTAGCTGTAAAATAATTTGTGCATTTCCCAGAAGCATTAAAAATAATAAGAATTTATTTGCTTTTTTTCTCTCCATCTCCCCCCAGTCAAATATCTACTGAAATATCTACAAATATCTATTGATAGTGATGCACCACAGTGCATATACCTGCTATGACACTGCTTATGAAACACAACTGTTGAATGGAGAGATTTGATGGAGAGGATAAAGGATTCTCAAACCAGAGATTGTTCTGTCAGTAGAGAGTAACTCAGCTGTGTAATTGTACTCTTTCAAAGAACAGAAACCGGACTGATGGCGTACACATTGCTAGGAATTCACACTGGGGGAACAGACTGATGCCTGTTTTCTCCAGTAGGTTTGCCAGGATTGAGTGTGATAGTTTCTGGTTTAAAACTTACGGTAGTTTTCCCCCAGCTGTATCTATCTACTGTTGCACTGAGAATCCCAGCATCAAAGAAGCTTAGTTCTGAGTATAAAACAACAGCATAGTATGTACACAATGTTTTCTAACTATGCTCCTATACCCTGGTTCCAGCATGTCTCATCTCCTGTCTCTTGGGAAGTAAATTACAGTATTTGTGCTAGAAATTTGGTACTGCTAAAGGACATGACTTCAGTTCTTAGTATTGGTTTTGGTTGCTATGTCCCCCTTTAGCTGATATGTTTTACTGCTATGTATTAAGCAGGGTATAAAAATTAAAAGAGAAGGCTGCGTGGAGACCTCATAGCAGCTTTCCAGTATCTGAAGAGGGGCTATAGGGATGCTGGAGAGGGACTCTTCATTAGAGACTGCAGTGATAGGACAAGGAATAAGGGGTTCAGACTTAAACAGGGGAAGTTTAGATTGGATATAAGGAAGAAATTCTTTACTGTGAGGGTGGTGAGGCACTGGAATGTGTTGCCCAGGGAAGTTGGGAATGCTCCATCCCTGGCGGTGTTCAAGGCCAGGTTGGACATAGCCTTGGGTGGCATGGTTTAGTGTGAGGTGTCCCTGCTCATGGCAGGGAGGTTAAAAATGGATGATCTTAAGGTCCCTTCCAACCCTGACTATTGCATGATAATATGACATATTGCTGTCTATTCAAAGTTTTCAATAGCACTAGTGTAGAATTTATAGTAGACGGCAACTTGTTCTGTCTTTTACTTTCTTAATGGAAGAAAATATGGAGTACATGTCTTTGGGAATCCTGCTATCTGGTGTGCTCATATATCCTGACCAAAGGATACCAAATTGCCTTTGTGCAGTAGGCATTGATTACAAGGCCCAGTGCTTCTAACATTTAGAGACTGCACTGGAGCTCATCATACTGTTAGTAGTTCATTTACTGTGAAGAGTCCTGGAGCAAATGCCTTCTTAGCATTTAGTTTTGGTTTGGCTGTGATGGTGACACTTGTATTCCTGCAAAGTGCTTTGAAAACTGTATGAAAAATGCTGTAACCTGAAACAGTATTTATTCCTTTGCTATTTCTTTCAGAACTCTGCCTTCTTGGAATCACATTGAATTTTTTGTTTGAGTATCTTTAAGAATTTGTATAATTCTTATATATACAGGCAACCCCCATGAACATCAGTGTGAAATCAGAGCACTGCCTTCACTGGGCTGAATTCTATGACTACAAACACCCTTATTTATAATCTATTTTGGACTCAAAGTCCAAAGTTACAGAGGAAGACGGTATCAAATGAAAAGGAAACAAAAGGAACTACAAGGAAACAAAAGCACAACTGCCAAAGAGAACACTGAATTGTATGGCAGATGTGTTAAAATGTTGAGATTACGTTGAAAGTATCATTATACAGTAAACTGGGTTCTAAGCACTGACTTCCATTCTGGAAGGCTTCAGTTTTGCACCCAGAGTGCAGCCAGATTCAGCAAACACTGTTCACAGCACACGCAGCCCTCACAGCAGCGTCAGAGCAGTGCCAACTCGCTGCTCTCACTGCATGCAGGGGCTGATAGCTAATCAAATCAGTGCAATGGGGTTATCTCTTACTGGCCTGAACCAGCCAGCGCTGGTTTATCAGCACAAAGCATTGCCAGCTATCAGACCACAGGGGTGGCATCCAGCAAGACACCAACGTTGGCAGTTTACATCCAGCAGATAGGACCAAATCTTCTACTAAACATGTGAATTGACTTCTCTAAGAATGGAAATGAGATATTGCCATTTTCAGCATGACATAAACTGTTAGGGTGCATCTTGTTGCTTGCCATCATAATGTCAGACTTCCACATAAAGAAATTCAGCAACACTGGAGCCCCCCGGGAATCTCATCATTATTTCTAGTGTTAGCTTGTGAAAACTGTGCTTGGGAGAAGGTTTGTTCCACCTCTCTGATTCTGTACGGAGGATATCATTATCAGCAATCTCTATTTGCACATGTGTCTGTTTCTAAATGGGTGATCCAAGTTTAAACATCATCAACACATGTGCCCTGGAAGGTTTCTGCTGTAAGTCAGGAATTCTGAGCATAAAGTTTCCTGAACAAAAGGTGATCAAGACCCAAAAGTCTACGTTATCAAGCTATTATATTTATAATTAACTTTATTAGCTACTAGTTATATTTCAAACATTCTTATCCTATAATTTGACAGGCAAAAGGATAGTTTTGATTTGTTTTTCATGTTTAGAATGTGCTTTATAAATACGTTATTAGTTGTAGCAGGAACTGTTCAATGTTTGTTAGCATTGTAGGCAAAATTTGGGGCAAAATTCAGTTTCTAGTGCTGGCTTGGTATCTTCCTGTTAGAAAAGTCTCATTTTCAGGACTGAGACTAAAGTCAGGGAGAGGTCAGGCACCAGGAGGGTTACAGAAGGAATTTGGAAAGTGGGATTTTGGGTGAGAGGAGAAATCGGACACATTGATTGTACTTAGAGAGGCCAGGGTGGAAAAAGGAGAGTTCACATGCTGGATAAGAATTCAGAGCATTTCTGGTGGATGAGGAAGATTTCAAGGATGGGTGGAATCCTTTCCTGCTTCTCTCTCAATCTCCCTCCTGTGACCCCGGTCCCACCTTCTATTCCCTGGACCACTCATCCTCCTTGCTACTCTATCTTCTCTATCCTCCATCTACTGTCATAGCAGGCCCAGCTTCGTATCTCCAGGGAGCCTGGGAAGTGGATCAAGGCAGGATCTGTAGGAAGGGGGAAGAGCAGGGACAAGCCAGCAAGCTCGTATAAGAGACCTGGAAGCACGGCTTGCCGCTCATACTGCAGGGGTGGAAAGGCTTCAGATGGCAATTGTTTTCACAGTAATAGCAGATCCTGAAAGTTTAGGCACATGCTGGAACACGAGATCTCTTTCCTTTGCGAGTTATTTCATTTGCTTTTGTTTAGAGTATTCTCCAAATGTCAGTGGTATAAACCCAACAGTGAATACAGTGAGACACTACATGCTACCTTACACCCTTTGCCTTTCTGTGGAAAAACTAGGATATTTATCCTTACACCACATTTTACAGCTTGGAGAAGTCTCTGTACCTACTCACAGACTATTCTGTATAGCACTTGAGTCCTCTGATTGACCAAATTACTCCTGAGCACAAATAAGTCCCCAATTTGACTATAAACACAGCTTCTTATGCTAGAAACACAATAAAGCCTGGGTGGATGCCTGTCTGGGTTCACTGGAGGTATGTGCCCAGACTGAGCAATTCAGTGCTCCCAGCACTGATAATAAAGCCCTATTGCCATGTGTGCTCTTCTTTACAGTAGGTGCTTTTGTATAAATAGTACCTTTGAGGAGAAGAGAAATGAATTAATGACTTTCCTAAAATACAAGCCCCAAGCTGCTGCTTAATGGTACTTCAGAATGCAGTGTGAGCAACTAAGGGTTAAAAACAGAGCAGCACTGTGGCTAGAGAAAGAAAGGAAAACAATATTCAAGGCATGAGAACTCTACTGTCTTCTTTAACCTTCAGCCAAGTGGTATGTGGCATTTCTACGTGAAAAAATGTGGCTGTAGCTGCTAAGGTCTCCCTGCATTCCCTACTTCTCTAAGTCCCTCTTCGTGTTGCAATAGCATATCTGTGCACAGACAGACATAGATTGGAACCCTCAGGCACAAATAATCCACATTCTGATCCCAAGCATTTAAAATTCAGCTAATTTCAACACCTAGATGGGTGAATAAGTGTTTGTGTGTCCTCGGCAACATCCAGTGTTGTGTTTCTGGATGCTTTATGCAGAACTGGGTCTTCAAAGGTGAAATTAAGTTCCTTTTTGAAAGTCTGATTGCTTGTAAATGTTGGAGGAAATCATAAATTCTCCAAATGACGGAGATTTCATGTTGTGCCATGAAATCAGAGCGGGTAGAAAAGGCAAATGGAGAAGCCAATGCTTGACTACAAACACTCCTGACCCCCTGTTAGGTGAGCTCATGTTGAGAGCAAACAGCAGCACTCCTTTAAGCCCTGGGACACATGGCTTAGTGCCTCTGTCTGCTGCATCCCAGACTCCCAGACCCACACCCCTCCTGCCTTGGCAGTGGCTGAGCAGAAGAACTGGGAGGGGAAATATTAGCTTTAAAAGTATTTCTTGGGCTCTTTATGTTACAAAGCCAGAGCAAACGGTCTCGTTCCCCTTCTTGGTAGGGCTACACATGGTTCCCATTGACAGAACTGGGAGCTGTGTTGTTGGGTTGTAAATTTGGCATGCAGCCTGAAAAACGTCATAATAAACTCTCCTGAACTACTGTAAGAATACCCACAGTAGCATTTCAAATTCAAATTTATGTTTAAGCGTTACTGTTGCATCCCAGGAACTTGAAAGCCATATTTTCTATTAGCGAAACCTTTCCCATACGAGTTTACATTCAGTGCTTTCCTCTTGGGGACAGTACACTCATTTTTTATAGTGAAAATAATGAAAGGTCTAAAAAACCACAGAGAAGTTATTTTCCCAGTCATGTTTGCAATTTGTTACCCTTAGAATTACATAAGTTGCTGTTATGACATTTAATTCCTGTTTTTACTCCACTTTGCCAAAGCAAGGCAGCAAAGAATCTTCATTATGTGTTCCTGTGCAAACATTCATAACTATTTCCACATGAATTGATTTGTTACTTTTAAAGTTCAGAGGGACTTTCTTGTAAATTCTATGCAAGAGAGCAATATCATGACACACTTCATGCTATTTGCTTACCTACTGTAAAGAAGGCAATGACAGGACCATACCCAATGGCAAACACCTTTGCTATGTAAGACTGTGACATATTCAGAATGGAAATGCTGCTCACAGTTCACAGATGGGGAGGGGATGTTCACCTCTGGGTGGAGGAGAGGGCAGAGAGCATGTATTACACAGGAATCACAGCCAGACACACTATGTGATGAGAGGCTGACATCTGAATAGGCATGCTTGGAAACACTACACTCCTACTTACCACACATTGGAATCTATGCCCAGATGTGGGTATCCTAGGAAGGAGGAGGAGGAGAGGGGTCTGTAAACCAGTACAGGGTCCGGCCCATTCATCTAAAGTATGTTGTGTCCTAGTATGAGGAAGTGTTAACTTAGTGATGCTGACAGTCCTCAGTAAGTGTCCTATGCATCAAATTCAAGTTGTTATTCACAACGTTTCAGTAAAGTCTCTAGCCCATTTTTCATGTTCCTATTGAGCTCCGGTATTCCAAACAGCCTTGTCAGAAAACAAGACAATGGACTGAAAAATAGCAATGACACTAGGAATACGGTCAGGAAGAACAACCAGCACGTAAAGGGCAAGGATAGTGCAGAGTAAAACTAGCTCATATGCTGTATTACATATGATATTGATAAGTGCAGATCTCTACCCACCTGATTTCTATATTGAAAGTAGTCTTCAACCTTACACAGTCTTGAACTCAGAGGTAATCTCTCTAATACGCATTTCTAAACTGCCTCATGTAAAGATACAGAAGACTCCAGATGTCACAGCAGCACACTCAGTGATCATATTAATGTTTCATGCTATTTTTCAGTTGAAAGGTCATTAACACATGCTGTGTGCACTTACCATTATGTGACATTCCAACGGCGAGGCATTTCTGGAACCGGCAATACTGACATTTATTCCTGCTTTTTTTATGGATGCGGCAGTTCAGGTCACACCTGTCATAGATCAGCTTTAACCTGATGGTTCTTCGAAAAAAGCCCTGAAGTCAACACAGAAGCAAGTAAGAGGACACCAGAAACTGCAGTGTCATCACCTCACCTCCCCTCTGAGGATAAACCCAAAGCACCTTTCTGGACACACACTGAAGCTAACTTTGGTTTAGGCAGCTTTCCAAGGGAAGTAAGGCTCATGGGATCTGTGTCTGCTCCTCAGTGTGCTGCTGTTCTGATCTCATTAGCCATTTGCAACCTAGTTTGATAGAGGCAAACTGGGGAAGCTCATGGGAATCGGTGAGGTTTAACAGACACAAGTTGGGAACTCTAAGACATGCGGAGCATGAAGAGCACTGTACCAAAGGAAGCCAAGCTCCATTTGTACCACTGCTCATGGGACAACTTGTTATGAAGTGAAATTTCAGATTCACTACCAGGGGAGAAAACTTTATTAATCACTGCAAAACAGAAATTCTACCAACAGCAATTTGATCTCAAGCAAATCAGTCACATTGTGAGGTATTGTCTTCTGACAGTTTAAAGATGCTTTCCCAGATCACTCAGAATCAATGAATCAATTTTATCCAAATCTGTCTTCATTTGTCCCTTGTAACAATTAAGGTTTTCCTCACAATAAATAATATGCATAAATAATTCACTGTAATTTAATTAACCAACAACATACTTATTGCTATATGTGTTCCTAATTCAGAGTTACACGTTTTACTTAAGCTCTGCGTTGGGTCTTTCCTGTTAGTTCTTTTCCTCTAGATACTGAAAACAGAGACGATGAGAATTTCATGTTAGACTCTGTAATATTTTGCTTGGAGCTGAATGAATTATTATTCATTTCTTTCTCTGGCATTTCTTTTCTCCTTCTTGAGGAAGGTTAATTTTTACACCATTCATTTGTCCTTTTTGTGTTATAAACACTAAATTCCATTGACATAAAAAAAGCTGGTGGAGTTTTAAAGCAGAAAACCACATTCTTCCATTCCATTAGGCTTTCCCGTAGTCATATAGAAATGTGTGAACTGAGTGAGGGAACTCCAACCAATCAGAATGACAGAAAGTCAGAAGTTCAAATTGCTCAGAGGATTGAGCTTTGGAGTTAGGCACGAGTCTGCTTTTGCTGTGAATGCTGTGAATTCAGATTCTGCAATTGATCTCCAAGACAGCAGGAATTAACTGGAATTGCATCATTGCCAAAAGTAGGAGAAACGCACAAAAAATTATAATAGATCAGTAACGTTATTAAAAAAGCAAGTTCTATTTCAACCCCCCCCTCCTATGAGGTCATAAAGTACCTGCAGGCTGTGGGGAGCAAATGGTCCTTTCCAACCCTAACTGTTCTGTGATTCTATGAACCTACTTCAAGATCTAAAGCAGTTTATAAAAGCACAGACCTCGGATTTTACCAAGGGATGATTCAGATGGAAATAATATCAAACCTGCCTTCAGAAGAGCCACCTTTGTGACAACTCACCTTGCAACCTTCGCAGGCATGCACCCCATAATGAAACCCAGAGGCCTTGTCCCCACACACACGGCATTCAATAGCCATAAGGGAGTTGGAAGTCTCCTCATGAGCCTTATTGTACAACTGAACCTTTTCTGAAAAATAGGGTGGGGAAGGAGGCTCCATTTTGATTGCACCTGTGAGTAAAGAAGAGAGAAACTCAGAGTGTAATTAAATATATATAGGAAGAAACAAGGGACAATCCCAAGCAATCACAGTAAACATACCCAGAGTCTTAGCTCTGCTTCATAATAAAAAATGAGCAGTAAACAGAGGATGTAAAGGGATATAAACTGGAAGCCACTATTTCACGGGTAGTATATAGGCTGAAAAACCTGGAAGAGGCAGATTCTGATGTAGAAAGTGCATTACAGATCCAGTTTTCAACTCTGGAGGGTGGAATGATTGCAAGAAAGGGATATAAATATGTACCTATGGCGACCTTATACTTGAAAGGCCTTCCATTGCATTACTTCAAGAGCTACTGCAGGGAGATGGGCTGGAGTTTCTAATCTTGTGAAAAAATGATGTAAGTAGCTGTAGATTGAATAATAGTGATTGGATAATATTGAGTATTTAAAGAAATTGAGCTCTCCTGCAGGGCACTTTGGATGCAGTTTAGAGATACATGTTCTCTTCTGAGCGTTTCTAATTGAGAGAGCAATTGAACATCAAACAAGCTCAAAGACCAAATATTATGTCCTTAAATCAGTTACTGGTCATAGAAGTCTCAGAAGTGATGTAAGTGCCATGGCATCACAAAAGGATAGTGGTTTTATTTTCCAGACTGGCTGCATGATACAAACTAGGACCTTTTCTTTCGTATCTAAACTAGGAAAAAAGAAGAAAAGAGGAAATGGTTTGATTAAAGATGAAGAGGATTTATCCTACCTCAGCTCTAGTGTACCCTACCTTTGGAGTGTTATGGACATTTCTAACTAAACAAAAGGAAAAGAAATTATTAGCAGGGAAAATGTCTTAATTTATTACACATGCAACCGAGATGTACGCAGCACCTGCTTCACTGTGCAGCCAGAATTAAACACCACAGGATTCCTAGCAGGAGTTCCCTTGAAGAATTCCCAGACAGATTGCTACAACCAAAAGTGATGTCAAATCAAAGCAGGCTAAGTGGATCCTTGGAGCAGGGATGTGCAGCAACAACTCATTTAAAAACTGTACACTTCTAGTCTTAAAAGGAGAGCTCCCTGTCAGTTTTTTTACTGTAATTGGCAAAGAGCAGCACTGTTCCTAGTCCATAACTAATCCTAGCCTATGGAGCCCCAAGGCTGTGTCTGCATTAGGGACACTGATAAAAGTTAGACCAAAGCTGTGACTCAGGTGTAGCCAATGTCTCTACTCCATCATTTTCTTAGGCTGTTTGGCATTTAACATAGGGATTATTAATATGCTATGTAGACTGGGGCATTTTTTAACATCCAGGATACTTATTCTGCACAATAGAGTTTCGAAGGACAATTTACACATAAGACACATGAATAGAAAACTGGCAGCTTCAGAAAAAAATGGTGGGGTTCATGTGTCTAATAAGAAACATTTAATGCTATTTTAGCTACCTTATGATACCCTGTCCAACCTCCAACTGCTGCTCTGGAAGGGTGAAGGGCTGCTGTATGTATTCTCTCCTTCCTATCTGCCCTGCAAGGATGGTGACACAGGATACAGCAGTTAGTCACCTGAATACTTCTACAGCCTTTTGCTGCTAGGACACCTTCCAGAGAATGGAGCAGATATGAGCATGAAGGAAATGCAGTTTTTAAAATCAAAAGCATACTTTGGCAATCCTGGAGCTTGATGTCGTATTTATAATCAATGCTTGTCTGATCACTTCTTGCAAGAGGAATATCTTCATAGTGTGTTGAAGAAATGCTTGAAAAATCAACGGTGGTAAATGGCTTGATGTCGAAGGAATGTGTGTGATCATCCATTGCAGACAGATCCACGGGGCTAATTCCAAAATTCATGGGCCAAAATGGCATTTCTGTGTCAACCATTGTAACCCCTGAAAACAGAAACACAAACATTTTGAAAGAAACTAGTTATCTCTGTAACAAGTTCAGGTCCAATTGTCTCATGTCCAGAGGATTGAAGTGCAAACTCTCAATAAGATGTAGGTTCAGGCCCCATCTATCATTTGCCGTTTGTCACCATACAATGTACTAGGCTTATAGTAACATTACATGGCTAACACTGAGCAGTTAGGCCAGCTTTGAGGTGGTTCTGAAGGAGGCTCTGCCAGCTCATGCCATAAGAGCAAATGAGATGTTCTGAGATCCCAACCTCAGGCTAGCCTTAGAACAGAACAACTGGGGAAGATAAGGCTCAGGGAGGCCCTTACTGTTCTCTAAAACCACCTGAAATGGACCCAGGAGGGGGCTGGTCTCTGCTCCCAAGGAACAGGGGATGGGACAAGAGGAAACGGCCTCAAGCTGCATCAGGCAGGTTTAGATGGAGCTGAGGAACAATTCCGTCCCCAAAGGGTGCTAAGGCATTGGAACAAGCTGCCAGGGCAAGTGTTCACACACTGTGTAGATGAGGCCCTCAGTGCCACAGGTTAGTGGTGGCCTTGGCAGTGCTGGGGAACAGCTGGACTGGATGAGCTTAAAGGTCTTTTCCAACCTGGGTGATTCTATGTCCTCAGTATCCTGCTTGGCTGATCTGATCTGTTCTTCAGAAGGCAGAACAGTGGGCTCAAAGAACTGTGCTTAGGTGAATAACTGACAAAAACATAGATGGGAAAAATAACTGACTAAATAACTGTGACTGGGCAGATGAAATACAATTTTACTTGGCTATTTTGTACATTATATATGTGCTTTAGTAAGCATGCAAGTCATTTAAAACAAAAACAGAACCCCCAAATCCTAAAGACAGATATCACTGACGTTAACTGCATCTCTCAGTGGTGTGTATATGAACAGAATCAGAAGTCTTCCACAAGTAGTTTTGCAGCTTTGCAAATTCTAATCAGTTTTCTCAAGTGCCTGAAAACCTGAAGGATTTCTACGCTAAGGAAAAATTAAGAAGTAATTGGTGATTTTCCTCCAAATAACCAGAAATGTTTGAACTCTTTCCTCATTCAAGTGTGTCAAAAGCTTTATCCCAGAGTCTTAAATCCAAGGCTCAAGGAAATGCCATTTCTCACTTTCCACATTCTAGATGTGTTTATGCACATCTTGAAAGCAGTAAACTACTCAAAAGCTTCAATCTGCAAAAATATTCAGCAAATCAAGTGAAATGAGACTGAGATTTAAAGAGTTTTCCCTCTTCTGACACTCAGAGGACCAAATTCCTTGATTCAGATGTATTTCAACTATAAGGTCTGTAAGTAATAGCAAGTGTAAAACACTGGTTTACAACTAGGGTTTGTCTTTCAGTTTCCATCATTTATAAAAAGAACATTCTCATCTAAAAATAGAGTTGATGCGAAGGAACTTCATTGACTTATTCACTTTGGCTGTTTAATTTGGACTTTAGACCCAATCAAGTAAGTAGCCTTTAACCTCTAGATAACAGGAACTTTGATTTAATCTACTTTGAATCAAAACTGCACTGTCACAGTGCCACAACTGCTGTAAAATAATATCATGGAACAGACCTGCTCTATAACACTGAGATCATCCTCTGTTTTGGCAGGCCTGCAGGTAAGTAAATGCATGACTGTCCTCCACCTGAACTGCACTGAAGTGCTAAGATAGTAATGACTAGAAAGGGTGACAGTTCTCTTGATCCTTCCTCGGGAAAGTCACTCTCATTCTTCCACCTGAAGGAATCGCAGCACAACCTTTTCCTTCTACCTTGGCCACAACAAAGGTTGTAAAATATCTTTCTTATTTTTAAATTTCAGGTTAGAAATTCTCACTGCAGTGGGAACAAAGGGGATGCTACTCTATCCCACGCTGTGCAATATACATGTTGCCTCTAGGAGAACAAAATGGGATCCTATAGCTCCGTACTGCCACTCCTACTGCTGCATGACTGATGAAGTAGAGTCAGTCCTGTAAAGCAAGCAGTGTTGAGGGTTCACGGTTGGCAAGGTTAGCCAAACGCTGAGCAGCTGTTTGCCTTCCCAAAGGCGTCAGCCATGGGATGGGATATGCAGGCTCATGTCATCCCTAATGAAAACAAGATCTGCCTATAAGAAAAAATGAGAACTTCTAAAGTTACCCTGTGAGAGTACATTAGAGGTTGTCAGAGTACCTTCTTGTTACATAGTCTGTTCCTGTCAATTGTTCTGTAAGCATGAAGTGCAAATCCCTGGCCATCAACCCTGGGAACTGTCCTCATTAAACACATTTCCAAATAAAGCAGTAACATAGAATAGACTCCTTCCTAAGAGGCCATTTTTGGAATTACCCATACCTTTAAAACAGTTAAACCAAATCAACAGACATCTATATTTAAGCATTGGCTTATAGTCCTTTAAGCATTAAGAGCTATGTCCACTGTGTATGTGGAGGGCTGCATCAAGACTGGATGAAGAAGAATGCCTGCAGGCCTGGCCACAGTTATGGCCCCATCCTATGCAGCCCACAGGACTCCATACACCCAGGTGTACCCATGAGGTTCCTGTGAGGTCAAGACACAAGGGCAGGCAACCATCAAGAGGCAGGAGGACACCTACTGACACCTGCCTGTGCATGGACACCTTCCCTGCACTAGAGGAGCTGAGGAGGCTTCAGTATGGGCCTGAAGGCAAGTGCAAGGTGGAGTCACCCACTGAATGATACACTGAATGACTGCCACTGAGCTCAATTGTTCTATTACACACAAAGCAGATGTTAAAATTAGTGTTTCTGCATCATCCATAAAACCTCCGTAAAGATATTCTCACAGTCCTGAGGCATTATCGCTTTGTATTCTCAATTTAAAAGGCTTTAGTCTGCAAACCACTGTCAGCTAAACAGCAGGTTAAAGCTAGTCTACATTTCACTTTATAACACAGGGAACACCTGGGGTGTTTTGGAGAAATTGATTACGTACAACATGATTAATTCCGTGAAACTCCTGAACCATCAGAAGACAATGGGTGCATGAAATTCACTGGGTACAGATGGACACACCACAGGTTGGAAAGGTGCAGAGAAGCATGTAAGCTCAAAGGTCTGGCTTGCAGGACACAGACTCTGAAAGCTAAGAGGGTACAGTAACTCCTTAGCATGTTCTGCTTTCACAGTCAGCACAGATGACATCCCATGCTTGTTTCAGCAAAGTCTACTCATAACCAGAGGAGTTTCATGGGACAAGTATTTCTAGTACAGAACTTTAGATTTTTGCTAACTTTTAGGAGAAGCAAAACAAAATAGATAGCAAGTAACCTGTTTTAACATTCACTCAATATGAGGGGTTGTGTTTCACGCATGTGGTTTTTCACTATTAACTGTTGTTTGTTTCTTCCTGTGCATCTGTTCACATCACACACACATTCTGGGTGCTGGGGATAGAGGAAATAAAAATGGCTAAAGTAAACTGAAGGGCAGAGCAGGACATTTAGGTGCACCTATCAGCTGCCACAGGGCACAAAGTAATTCCATTTTATGCTACTCATATTTCAATCTAAGGTAATAAAATCTGGACTCAGCAGCCGTTTACAACCCTTCAAGCAAAAGCCTATAAACTCCACCCCTTCCAGAGGTAAACATCCCATGCATAACCAGTAATAGCACTTCTTATTTTCAGGCAGCTAAAAATGTTTTGCTAAATTGTTCCATTACCAAAAAATGTCTACTTTCAGGTTTGAAAATTCATTATGTTCATAGAATCCCAGTCTGGTTTGAGTTGGGTTGGAAGGGACCTTAAGGCTCATCCAGTCCCATGGGCAGGGACACCTTCCATAGAGCAGTTTGCTCCAAGCCCTGTGTCCAACCTGGCCTTGAGCACTGCAGACACAGGGCAGCCACAGCTTCTCTGGGCACCCTGT
>JASSUY010030100.1:0-25956 GCA_032466535.1 Forpus xanthops
GGGGGGGGGGGGGGGGGGGGGGTGCCCCGAGCACGCGGCCAGCACGAGCCGCTTCCCCCCCCCCCCCCCATCGACTTGGCAGCTCCTGCCCTTAATCCCGCCAGGCTAAAAAAAAAAACTCTTTTTTTTTCCCTTAAATTTTGCCTTTTACAAGACTTGCTGGCGCCCTTCCCCTCTGCTCTCCCCCCCCCCGCCCCCCGAGTGTCTGATTCCAGAGCCAGGGATCTTATGGATGCTTTTCCACGCTGCTCCTGTAAGAAACGCTTAATGTATTATCAGAGCTTTGCAGAGCTGATGCTCAGGGGTGAGTCTGCGACCGCAGCATGTAAAATATGTGAGCGCTGGGTCTGGGGCTTGGATTTGCTCATGGTCTGGTTTAAGGATTGGGTTTGTGCAGTCCGCTCCAGCACAGCGAGGAAGTGGATAAAAGCTCCTGGTGAAGCATAGCAGAGCTACTGCCCAGTGAAGTACCCAAGTGATTGCCCTAGAGAAGGCATGAGCAAAGGCATTGCCCAGTGCAAGGTGCAGAGCCCTTTGTCAAAGGTTTCTATGGGTCCATGGCAAGGGGAGCTGTTAGTGATGGTTAGGCACAATGTGTGACAGCACCTTGATGTCTCGGAAATAAAAGAGTAGCTGGGAATTCATAGAATCCCAGACTGGGTTGTGTTGGAAGGAACCTTAAAGCTCACCCAGTTCCAAGCCCCTGCCATGAGCAGGGACACTTTCCACTGGATCAGATTGCTCCAAGCCCCATCCAGCCTGGCCTTGAGCACTGCCAGGGATGGGGCATCCAATTCCTAAGCTAGTGAGTTACAGGTGACCTGTTAAACCCCCGCTTTTCACTTTTCCTGCATTTGATGGTGAAACTCTGTAACCCCCCGTTGTGTCACTCCTTGTGATTCATCTAATGGTGGAGTATTTCCATTTTGGGGAAAAACCAAAGGCTGCGCTGTCACATTTCTTCCGTGGCGTGCTGCTGGAGCTCATTGCATCACTCACACACTGCAGGTTACATCATCTGCTCCCACCCATGGCTCCATCCATGCACATACACCACTCGGGCTGAAAGAACTGGAATGCATATGGAAGTTGCTAAAGCCATGAAGAAGTTTCTGAGATTTACAGCTTCTGTTTTTGCAGGGCAGATGATGGCATCTTGAAAGGTTTCTCCTCTGATCTGTATGGTTGAGATGGTGGGAATGGCTCTGCCAGGGCAGTATATAGTATATACTGTTGAGCTGATGCAATATCAGCACTTTAAAGAGTAGCGGGTATAAAATGGGATCACAGAGTGGTTTGTGTTTGAAGGGACCTTAAAGCTCACCCAGTTCCAGCCCCCTGCCATGGGCAGGGACACCTTCCACCAGAGCAGGCTGCTCCAGGCCCCATCCAACCTGGCTCCATGTGGAAAGAGGTGAAGCTCAGTGGGAGTCTTTCCCTTGTAAAGGAGGCTGCTGGTGGCTCCTCCGGCTGGATCCCCTGGAGGGGCATCCAGGGGTGTTTGTAACCC
Organism: Forpus xanthops; assembly: GCA_032466535.1. Lineage (NCBI taxonomy): Eukaryota > Metazoa > Chordata > Aves > Psittaciformes > Psittacidae > Forpus > Forpus xanthops. Next base: position 1,511 of record JASSUY010030100.1, read on the forward strand.
CTGATGTGGTACAGCCTGAAGCAAGCTGGAGCTGAAGGGAGAGGGGCAGAAGAGGGCTCTGAGGAACTGCGGCATCCTTTGTTCTTGTGCTGGAGGACCTGCTCACCTTTCCTTTCTGAAGAACGCCCGTGCGGGCTTGATCCTACCCAAATTCTGCCCTAAAACACTCAGAAAGGTTGAATTAAATGATCTTGAAGGCCCCTTCCAACCCACAGTGTTCTCTGTAATTAAGTGATCCTGGGATGAGTCACCCCTCACTCCTCACATCCCGCACGTCCGTCTTCCCCCCTGCAGCACATGTGCTCAGTGGGAGAGCATTGCAGAGCAGGCGGAGAAAAGCTGCTGCTGAAAACCTGAGCTTCTCAATGGGCTTAGGAAACCGATTGCAAGAGTGGCTGTAAAAGTTGCTAAAGGCTCGTCTGTCCCTCCTCAGTGTCTGGGTTTGGGTTTTTTCTGCTTTAAAGAAAAGGTCCTTATCTCCTCTGCCAACTTGGCAGCCGACGTTGCTGCTGATCCCTGCGCTTCAGCTGTGTTTTCTCTTCTGCAATGCTCTGAAAAATGCCCATCGCAGGAAAACTAGCTGCAGCAGACAGCAGTTAGGGGAAGCTGAGGGTCACCATCCCTGCAGCAGGGCTGGCTGCATGGCCGGGCTGCCAGCTCCTTGTGCTGTTAACGATGGGCTGTCTCCTCGCAGTGATGAGTGGTGCTGAGCGCTTGGGCCCCTGCACAAACAGCCCCAGAAACAAAGGTCAGTGGGAAGTGTTGGAATTGGGACATTTTGCCTAAAAAAAGGTTGTTGATGGTGGTTTTTCTGGGTTGTTTTTTTTTTTTTTAGGTTTTGCCTTTTATAACCCTCCTAAACCTCATATTTGAAAGTCTTTTTTCCAACCTGAAGACTGAGAAAGGTACATTTTACTCATTAAATACCAATGGAGATGCCCCTACAAACCCCAAATACCAAGAGGTGGAGCCATGGGATGAGCACAGAGATGATGTTGAGGGGTAGCCAAGTGGCTGATAATTATCTGTGGCAAACACCTCTTTCAGCAGCATTCAGATTGTGGTGATGGAATTAAATAACTTTAATTTTGTTTCAAATTCGAGTAACAAAGTCTGTGCAAGTTCCTGTATGGACATTTAAATTGGATGAAGAGTGGATAAAAGGATAAATGGTTAACACTAAATTAAACTAATTTTAGCTGTTCCTAATCTTATTTGGGAGAGTCTGCACAAGGAGGTTGTCAGGTTTAATTTCAACTTTGATTAAACCCGGCTTTATTGCTGGGAGAGCTGCTGGAGTTGAATGTCATCTGGAGAAAGAGCTCTGCCTGAACTTGCCAAGCAGCATAAGCACCTCAGGTTTAACCTAAATATCACGGGCCTGAGGAAGGCCGGGATGCGTGTCCGCTTGGAGTGGCTCAGGGAAATGATGCTCCGCATCCCAGTTCTGGCTTCACATGTTACTTTGGAGGCTGCAGGTGAAGCCATGCTGCAGCTCTGCCCATAGGAACCCACATTTAAGTCTCCTGCTGGAGTGGATCATTTTGCACAGAGATAACCTTGGAATGGGAGCACTGGGAGCCCTTTGCAGGGAGCATTTCCAGCGCTGCAGAAGGGTTGGTGAGGGGTCGGCTCTGGTTTCAGCTGTGTCTCTTGGCAGGGGCACAGCTCTGGGATGGCAGATGCCTTCCTGGGCAGGCGCTGGGCATGCTGCAGGTGCGTGATGGAAGCTCCAGGGGAGAGCTGATGGGAGGCAGCCATGGTGTGAGGATGACACTTGAGTAGGCCCCCACTTGGAGCACTATGTGCAGATCTGGTGTTCCAGCATAAGAACATGGAACAGTTGGAGCAAGTCCAGGGGAGGCCATGGGGGCAATCAGGGGCTGGAGCACCTCCCATACAAAGACAGGCTGAGAACATTGGGGTTGTTCAGCTGCGTGGAGACCTCATGGATCTGTAATGCTTTTGTGCAGAGTTGTGAGTCTGGGGACCCATCCTGCCCTAGCTGGGAGGCTGCTGCATGCCAAGTGGCAGCTCGGCCTCGATGGCTACTGGAGATCCCATTCCATTAGCCCAGGCTGTGGCTTTGGGTTTTGCAGGGTTGTGGAGAGGAACTTGAGCCGAAAGGCTGAGCTGACCTCTGCCTCTTGGTGACAGCTCCCACAATGTGGCACAGCATCACCTCAATGTGTCTCGGTGGGAGCTCAGGTGTAAAGACGTGTTGCCTCAGCTTCCACACGTGTGCATGGACAAGGGTCAGGTCCTGCTGGACTTTGTCCGTGACAAGCATGAGCTCTGTGATGTGCTCTGGGACGAGGGGCTGTGCTCCCTGCTCCAGCCTGGGAACGGGAGCCAAGATGGGGCAAACCACTTGTACTTTGCCCTGGCAGGATCAAACCACATACGCTGCAAACCCTGTGTTTTAACTCCAGCAGGTAAGGGGAGGAGCAAGCTGCATCCAGGAGCAGGAAGTAGTGTGACTGCCATTGCACTTGTGGCGTTAAGGAGGATGCATGGCTTACAGGAAGCTCCTAAGTACTCAGGAGGACAAATAACACAGGTCCTGTGCTGGGGAGGACCAGTCACCTCTGAGGCCTCTGTGTGTAGGGTTGTCAGGATGAGAGTTGGAATTTCATTTGGAATTCCTGGAATGCTTTTAGGAGAAAACACGGAAATTAGCAAACCCAGTATTTTAAGTCATGGGCTGTAGTGGGGAGGTTTTACTTAAAATGGGAAATGAAAAGATTGGGTGGAAGGAAACATGGTTTCATTCCTGAAATTAGGAATAAAAGTTACAGCATGAGACAGCATTTCTTACCCCTGACAGCTTATCCCATGCAGCTTACGTGCTTCCAGCTCCAGGTCTCCTACCGCCTTCCAGGTTTTTGCCCCTTATGTTTCCGTGGCAAGGTGCACATAGGCTGTCCCTGGCCTAAGGATGGAGAGCATTGGGGTTTCATCCCGGCTATACAATTGTACTCATTTAGCATCCTTTTTCCTTAATGGAGGTTTTGTGTTTCAAGAGATTAAGTGTTCTTGCACTCAGTGCTCTGCGCCTGATTTCCACTCCGCTTTGTGTTCCTCTGAACTGCAGGGAGAGAAGTTAAAAGCTGCTTGGACAGGATCACTGCAGCCTGCTCAGTGCTGATTAACTGGTGTCACACCTCAACAGCTACATCAAAAGCTGCTGGGTGAGGAAGGTGTCCTTGGAAGGGGGTAAAGTGCTCCTGAGCCTTTAATCCAAACAGAAAGCAAATGTCAGATCAGAGGAAGTAGAACAAAGCCACTGACACAGGAGTCACATCCTGTTCAACTCTGGCTGCTCTCACTGGAGCAGGATTGTTTCCCAGTTCATGTCCAGTTCCCACTGGGAGCTGCCTGAGGCTGGTGAGCTCTCAGTGCTTCCTCCACCACATGCATCCCACTCCATCAGCATCCTCGGAGCCTAGGAAGAGCGCAGGGAACCTCACGTGGCAGCAGGGCTCCAGCAGCCTTCCTAGAGAAGGAGCCTGGTTATAAAAGCAGAGGCTTGGCAGGTATTAGCTGTTGCAGTGTGAGCTTGTGACAGTGAGTGACACACGTGCCCCAGCTGGCAGGGATGTTCCGTGTTTTTAGAGGGAGATAAGCTTTTAAACAGCTTGAACTCTTCTGATGCCAGCCCATTGCTCTGGGTCTGGGATCGCATGATGTGGAGCTTTTCTGCCTCTGAAGAGCACCTCTGGGACAGAGAAGCTGCTGAGCAGATCATCTGCATGCACCACAGAGCATGAGCTCAGATGATGCTGTCCACATGAACATCACCAAGTGTGAGGATGTGATGGTGTAGCGTGGAGCAGGAGCAGGTTGTGCATCTCATCCTGGAGAAGGTGCTTCCAGCAGAGTTGTGTCCCCTAACCCGTTGCTAGGGCAGGGTACGGCCCATGACTCAGAGCACCATTTCCTGCAGGAGCTGGTTTGATTTGTTTTCCAGGGAATGTCTTACCCAGGGCTCTGCCCTGCTCAGCGAAGGTTGGTGTAGTTTAGCTTCAGGCTTGACTGAAAAGGCACCAGAAGTCCTGACAGCATCTTTCTTGTCCCCAGCACTGATCACAGACGATTGCTCCAGCAGGTTTTATAGTGCTTTTTGCCATTCTATCTCCTCTGTATTTAGCCAGCCCTGCTGCCTCCATGTGCCTCCAGCTGTAACATAGCCTCACTCACTGGAGCCCAGGACCATGCTGTCCATGGTGAAACAGGCAGAGTACAGCCTGGAGCAGCATTTGTGCTCCCCCATCCTATTGGGACACAGGGCTGTGCCTGGGATCCCCTGTCCCTCAGCACCCGGCTGATCAGAGCTGCTGTTGTGCCTTCGTGCTGTATTGATTTGCAGTAGCTATTCTGTAAATGGACTGTTCCTTGTGTTTGATCTTGTTTGAGCTTGCAGAGCCTGAAATGCCCGGTGATGTTTACCTGCATTGGCAAGTCCCAAGGGCCAGGCTGGAGGAGGAAAGGATGAATTGGGTTATTTTAGGTAATTCAGTGCAGCAGCTTGTGTTTGAGGTAGGATTTTCCAGTCCTGTTTGTGTGACAGAGTTGCTTTACGGTAATTCAGGGTGGAGCATCACCATTTCAGAGCATTAATGCTCAGCACTGCTGGCTCTGGCAGGAGCTGGTTGCACATCAATAGGTGGCATTTACAGTCTTTCCAAGAGGACATTCAGCCTCCTGGTTTGCCTACCAGTGTTTCAGGGCCTGGTTTTAAACCAGGTGGAGCATGCAGGGTCCATTTAGCCAAGGTTTGCAGGAGTGCCATGTCCAGCATCACACCCTCCTTTGCCTCCTAAAGCACAGTCCCTCCATCAGAGAAGGAATTTAGGGAGTCTGATGTGCTTTCTCACACTTCACACTGTCGATGGGTTCAGTGTGCTTGGGTCTGCTCCCCGGCAGCCTGCAGGAACGGTGTTGGCCCCGCTCATGTCCCCGTTTCTCCGTTGCACTGTTTCTTCCTGCTGCTTTTCCTGGGGAGGAGACATCCTGGCTGCGGGAGGAATGCGGTGCTACCGCATTGCTGAGCGGTAAGGGGTGAGTTCAGGCGCGCCAGCGCTGGGCACACCTCGGAAGCCAAGCCCACGTTTCACCTACTGTAGCCTGAGGCACTGTTTTTTCCCCAGCTCTGTGGGTACCCTTTCCATGAGCTCCTCATCCTCAGCGTGTGCCGCTCAGCGTGAGGAAGGGCAGGTAGGTTAACACGCACCAGCAAAGCAACAGGAGCAAGGATCCCGAGTCACTGATGTGGCTTTTGGGGTCGTTTCAGGAAAGTGAATGGAACAGGCTTGTTCTGAGGCTGAAGATCTGATTTCTAGCTGAAACACAGCACATGAGCAGTGCCTGGGGGTGCTGGGAGAGGGGGAATGCTCTATGTATGAGCTGCCGAGCTGCGCTGATTGAACAGGCATCGCTTTGAACAGTCTTGTTAAAACTGTACTTTGATGGCACTCTAAAAGCAAATGAACTGATGATACTGTGTCTGTTGAGACTCGCATAAAGCAACAGCGACCACTGAAATGTGTCAAGTGCAAGAGAGCTCTCAGTTAGGTCCAAAGTAGGGGATATGGGCTCCTCGTCAGCTGGACGTGCAGTGAGGTGCCCAAACAAGAGCTGTGTTTCTTAATGAATGTGACTTTTGGTCTCTTTGACTCTTTTTACAGCAGGTGAGGTCGCAGGGTTGTGTTTTGTAGGTAACTCTCAAGCTTGTCCTAAGTCATTTTGTGTCTTGAGAAGTTCCAGCACTGCAGACAGGAGAGGAGCTGTGTGCCTGAGGATGCGCTCGAGGTCACCTTCAGGCTGAAGTCTGATGTGTGAATAGACAGATTATAACTCACTGGACATCCCAGATGAGGCTTTAAATGTTCAAATTGGGGTGCTGATAGCAGCACTGCTGTTGTCATTGTGATGCTAAACAGGACTTGAAAACCTGTCTGAGAGGGTGGGTGCATGTTTGGGTGCATCTCTCAATGCCAATGGGTGCAGTGTCTCTGGACGGAGCTGGTTTCAAGCTGGCTCGGTGATGTCCCAGTGGTGAGACATCGCACGAGCCCAGTGGGTTGGCTACGGATGGGCTTTCACTTACTGGTTACCTGCTGCCATCATCCTCATGCCAAGTGATTTATGCCTGCGGCCACGCACCCCATCTGGGAGCTGTCATGGGTTATACAGTAACTGGGTGTGTGTGTCTGAGGATCCCTGAATCACTCCCTTTATCATCACTGCACCCACAGGCACCTTCTCTCCCAGGTGAGGCAGCTGCTGATTAAAAGCCAGGAGAGGAGCCAGTGCTCAGAGGGCTGCTGTGGTTGCAAGAAGCGGGGAGAGCCATCGCTGTGAGCCAGGGACACCGTGGGGACCAGCGCTGGTGCTCCTGCTCACGCAGGGAGGAGGACAGGTGAGGTTTCTGGCTCCTTGGGTGTGCTGGAGCTGTTCCCCCTCCGGGCTCTCCTGCAGAGGCACTTTGCATTGGGTTTTATGGGTTTCTTCTTTCTGCAGAGCGAGCCTTTGGGCCGTGGTGTGCGCTGGCAAGTTTTGATCTGGAATTGATTCTCTGGAAGTGAAGAGATTCTGGAAGCACAGGGCAAAGAGTGGGATCGGAGAACAGAATGTGTGATGTGCCTGGGAAGAGGGGATCATATTGGGTGTGCGTGTGTGTGTGCTGGTGTGTGCATGCTCCTTAGGGCCCTGATTCTAGTTGTACATTGAGACCTGGCATCAGTGCTGGCTCCCTGCCCATGCAGATCATGGTGCTGGGGTTGTGGCTTTTCAGTGTCCCTGGGGAGACAGGCAGTCAGCAATTAGAGCTCTGCTGAGAACTGGCACCTTCACCTCAGCGATAACATAAAGACCCAAAATAGCATTTGGGGAAGAAGAAAATCACTGACAGACTTCAGGAGAATCCTGTGTGTGCTTCATGGGTCAGATGATAAGCTGGGATTCTTTCTGCATCAAAAAATACAATCTGAGTGTCTGATTTTCCTCTTCGTTGTTCATTTTTCACCCATGTTATTCTGTTGTGGATCAATTAATATTATTCCCCTGTAAACTGAGAAGGCACATGAAGGACCTGGACTGAGATTGGCATTTTCTGCTCATTTTTGCTCATGCTGCACATTCTTCCCTAGGTGTGTCCTTGGTGGAATGGAGTCTCGCTGCCAGCTTTGGCCATGGGCATTATTTGTCCTCCTGGGTAAGGCTCACCAGACAGTGCTTCTAGAAGGATATGGGGAAAGCTGACTAAATAGAAACGCTGCTAATGTAAGCTTTGTGTTAATAGGACTCTTGTGGCAGCAGCTGGGAGGCTGGTATTTGCTAATAGTGCTGGCAAAAGGCTGCTTTCTGTCTATAGGGCTGGCTACATAGGGAAACAGGACACCAGCCAGGACCGTTCAGTGTGATGGGCAGGGAACCGAGCATCCCAGCAACACTGGGGGCATGGCAAAGAAGTGCTCGGTACAAAGCACTTTAAAGAGTGCCTTTTTCACATTAAAAATAAAGATAGTTCAGGAGCAAAATACCTTTGTCCTTTCTGCATTTTGTAGCTTTGTCCCAGGCATGACCTGGTAGTTGGTGTGTTGTAGAACCAGCAGAAGTGCTGATTGATGTCTGTGCTGCCTTGACTCAACCCTGCGTCCTGTTTTCCTGCTGCTGCAGCAGCCCCACAGGTGCTGGGAGCACAGGGAGCCTGCTCCCATGGTGCCTGCTACCCCCCCACCGGAGACCTCCTCCTGGGACGAGCCCACCTCCTGAGAGCATCTTCCACATGTGGCCTCTCCAAGCCTGAGACGTACTGCACACCCCATGGAGAGGTACATTCGCCTCCTCCCTCCACACTCCTCAACCTTGCATTGGGATGCTAATGGCTTTACCCATCCTTCCTACCCTTCTACAGGGATGTGTTTAACCCATTTCAGGTATTTACCCCCTTCCAACTGTGTTGGGTCATTGCAGCACCTGCCCAGAGAAGCTGTGGCTGCCCCATCCCTGGTGGTGTTCAAGGCAGGTTGGACACGGCTGGTCTGTTGGATGCAACCTGGTCTAGTGGAAGGTGTCCCTGCCAGTGGCAGGGGGTTGGGACTGGATGAGTTTTAAGGTCCTTTCCATCCCAAACCATTCCATGAATGCAGTGGTAGGGAAAGGGCAGCGAAGCTCCAGGAATCTAAGTAGAGGCTTTTGCATCGGTATATCTCAAGCCTTCCTATCCTCAGACATTTTAGTTATAAACTAAACTCGTATTTCACTTGTTGAAAATGAGACCATTTCAGGTCTTTCATGGAGACTTGGAAATGCTCCTAAACTGAACAACTGTTTTCAGTTATTCTGGCTGTGCGGGGGCAGATCCTGCTCCAGAGGATAACGTTTCAGCCAGCTGCAGATTCCCAGGCTCCAAAGCTGCCACCAAATCACAGCAAGAGTTTAAATCTGCCTGAGCACACAGCTGAAAAGCTGCAGGGGTGATGTCCCCTGTGGGAACCCTTCCTAAAGCCTTTCTCTGTTGATCTGGCAATGTTAACTCTGTAATTGCCATGGAAGGAGTTTGAAAGAGAACAGGTTCAATGCAGGACAGGCAAAAAGGGTTTTTGGAGAGATGATGGAGAGGTAAGGAGATGGCAGACCTCCGGGGAGGCAGTGTTTGCTACAGTGAAATCCAGCTCCAGTGAGTCAGCCACCTTCTGGTTTTAATTCCTCTTCAAGTTGAAGCCCAAGATGTGGCAGTAAGTGGGTTTATTGTGGAACTTTCTGCTGGACTGGAGAGATCTTCACTCTTGGGCTCAGGGATGACTGGAGCTGGTGGTTGATGTGAAGCTGGGGCAGCTCCCTGGCCCTGAAGGGTGTGAGCATCACATCCTCCCACATGCTGGGCTGTCTGCAGCATCTGTCCTTCATCAGGCCCCTTTCCAGGCTGACAGTTGAGGCCAGGCTTTTCCTGCAGTCAGGCTCCCATTTGCTCTTTGGAGCCACTGTGCTGCTCCAGGGAGCAAGGCTGTTTGCTTGCCTCCCCAGCAAATCCCTGCTGCTTCTCATGGGTGTTGTGGCCCATGGATAGGAGGAATAGCAAGCAATTATTTCTGCTTTGATTTCTTTTTCCTTCTCAGTTTCTGTTTATACTTGAGGAGAGCTGTACATAAATATAGCTCTGAAATCTTCACTTAACATTGACTTTTGACAGTGACTTTTACTTGAAGAGGGGTTTATACTATGGGAAGAGAATGTCTACAAAAGCTTGATTAAGCTGGTTGTCCTAATGCCAGCTGGAGTGGGCTAGTTATTGCCTTTGTCTGGTCTTAAGAGGTCATTACAAGGGGCCTTCAGTTGTGATCATCTGCGTAATCTTTGCAGTGGAGACCGAGCATCTCTTTGATGGCTGTGATATGGTTTGAGCAGAAATGATCTGTTTGATGGAGAGTTAGTGAGTGAGGTCCCATGGTGGCACTGTGGAGGAAGCATCATTGCAGCAGTCTTTTCTGGTCTCTTTTCATATTCCTTCTACCATGCCTTACAAGCACCAGGGTTAAAAGAGATATGGAACAATTAACACTGATAGTTTCAGTTGGATTCTCCAACCTAGTTTTGGCAATGGGGTCTTTGTTTTCTTACACATTCTTTCCTTTGCTAAAGTGAGAGATGCATCATTACTGCTAGGAAATTCCTCCAAGATCCTTATTTCTGTCTGCAGTTGTAGTGCTGATGGGAGTTCTGTGTAGAGCAGCTGCTCGCTTTGCAGGAGAAATCCCCATGCACTGTGCATTTCCTGATTTTCCCTCCCTCTTTCTACTTCCTAATTTAAGCAAGAGTTAATCCCCTAAACTCAACTCTCCGAGTCCCATCCCATAAAAAGCAATCCCATTTCATGTATTAACTCTTATGTCTTCTTTTGCTTTCCTGGTTACAAGTCTTGCTCTCATTTTGTTGCCAAATAGGTACAAATTTAGAGCGGGTTTTGCAATCCCAGCAGAGGGCATGGGATGAGGGGTTGCTGTCCCCCTCGTGCCAGCTGGCAGGTCCACACTGTCTGGCCCCACCACCAGCCCATGGGTCGTCTTTTGCAATCCTAGTGGGTCACTTGCTGTGGGCATCGATTTCAGCCTCTGCTCCATTGTCAGCTCTGGCTCCAAGTCCCTCTAACCTTTATACTTTGCACGACTAGTTGCTCCATTCCTTGGCTGGAGGCTCAGTCAAGTGAAATCCAGGAGGGACACAGCACTGCCATTTATAGCAGGGGGGAATGCAGCAATGGAAAGAGAAGTTCTGGGGGGTGGAAGCCAGGCAGGCCAATGGCCTGGGTTGGAAACCACTTAGGGCTTGGGAAATCGTGGCTTGAATCAGCATAGAAGGTAAAAGCAAGAGGAGAAACTGAATATAAAATAGAAGAATAAAGTGAGCCTTGATTTGGAGCTGAAAGGCACTGATGTGTGTGGAAAGAATCTCATAGACCGAGGTGTGATTCAAGGCCCTGTTAACTTGTCTCACTATTTAAATGAGAGGTCTGGTGCTTTGACAGGAATAAGGAGCAGCTCACACTGCCCAGCTCTGGCCAGGGGAAGGCACGGCATGGCTTCCATGTGGATTAGCAGGTCCCATTCCCCTCTCTTGGCCTGGTCCTTCCAAACAACAGCGTAAGGGCTGTGCAGCCTTTGCTTCACTGCTGCAGGCAGCAGTACCCTGCTGTGGTGTGTTAGCCTCCAGCTAGGTTAACACTTCTCTGGAGAGAGATCATTGCTTTCCTCCAGGACTGTGCAATGCTGTCACCCTAAAGACATAGCCAGAACTACTGACTTTTCCCATCCTTTGATTAATTTAGCAGAGTACCACCAACACCCTGCACATCACTGAAACCTTTTGCTGAAGAAGGCAGTAGTGAAGCTGGGTGTGCTTGTGCTTCTGCTCCATTCCCTGCATCCTACAGTGTGCCAGTGCCTCACCACCCTCATAGGGAGGAGCTTCCGTCTAAAATCTCATCTCAGTCTCCCCTCTGGCAGGTTAAGGCCATTTCCCTTGTCCTGTCCCTGCAGGTCCTTGTCCAAAGCCCCTCTCCAGGTTTCTTGTCAGCTCCTTTGAGTACTGAAGGCTGATATCCCATTTTAATACTTTGGGTAAGGTCCAGTGTTTTTTTGCCTTCTCTCACGTGCTTTTCATGGGGGGCTTGGTGAGCAAAAGGTGGGAAGTTACCTTTATCATCCTTGTGCCATGATGACATGGGGTCATCCAGGTAGGAACTGAGAGGTACCAGAGGACGCTGAAGGAGTCAGTGTGCAGGGGAGCAGAGCTCCTGGCCTGGCAGAGCTTCCTGCTGCTGATGGCTGGTCACAGCTGCCTGGCAGGGGCTGGGCTTTAGATCTCTCCCTGTGGTGTTTCAGCACCGAGTCATCTTTGTCTGCTTCCCAAAATACAGGCCAATGACTGCAGAAGAGGCTATGGGCAACAGCAGTGCTTCTGTCTGCCTTGCTGCTGCTGTCTGATGGGTGCATCTGCTTGCCCACCTGCATGAGTCAGGGAGGGAGCTCAGGACACATTCAACACATGCAGGGTGCTTGGGCAGGCCCTGGGCAAGTTGGAACAGGGGAGAGCACACTCAGAAGGCTCTGTGCTTCCCAGCCCCTTTGCTTTGCAGTGTCATCAGTCAGACTTGGGGGTTTTAACACAAATGCAGCCACAAAATAGCTGTGGTCAGTGGGACCACAGGAGGTCCAAGCCCCTGCTCGATGCAGGGCTTCTAGTTTTGGGTATTGCTTCACTGTGTCGGGTTTGCAGTGAACAATTCATATCCCCAACCTGTTGAAGATAATACAGCAGCTCCTCGGTGCTTACCTTATTCTGGCATTCAGACACACCCTGCTCTTTGCTGCAGGGATACGTCCCTACCTGCAATGAATGCGCAAAGGTAAAAATCCCTATTTCCCATTCGTTTTCCCTCCTCCTCCTTTCTCTGTATCCTTTTTTTTGCCACACAACTGCAAATCAGCACATATGCTGGGAGACATCACGTCATTCCCTTGCAGACAAGCTGCAGAGGCGACAGGACCCCGACGATGTGTGCGGGGTGTGGGGATGAGCTGGTGCAATAAGGGGGTTGCAGACTGTCATCCTGGCAGATTCTAAATGAAGTTTTGCTGAGGGGAGATGGAAAGTGAGAACAGACGGGCTGAGGAAAACAAGCACCCACATGCTTGCTTTTTAAGCAAGAGAAATTAACTTAGTTTCCTTAAACCCCATCCCTAGGATGTTTGTTTCCAGCTTGTGTCTTCTCCCGCGTCTCTGCTGTTGCCTCTCAATTTGGGGGTCCCAGGTAAAACCAAGCTGAGGGTCAGAGCTCTCTATTTGTACATTGAGTGTAGCCTCAGGGCTCATTTTCCAGTGTCACAACCAGCCAAGCAGGGATGTGACATTAGATGTCAGTGCTGAGGGAGATACCTGTGTTACAGAATTGAAGCACAGTCTGGTTTATCAAATACCAATTGCTCACTGGGGTGTTTAACCATGATAACATAACCATGGGTAACTTCTGCCTTTTCCTGCTCTGTGCACTTGGCATGTCCTGCAGATGCGTTATCAGGGAATGAATATGGGCTGGAATAGAGAGTGGCATAGCTTGGCTTTACCAGGTGCCTTTGTTCCCAAGGTAACTTATTCTTGCTGCCCACCCTATTTATTAATAACCCTCAGTCTCTCTGTGGATGAATAAATTCCTACTGCTTTTCAGATTGTCCCCAGATAAACTTGGAGCAGTAAGTACTGTCCCTATAGAATATTAATTGTGCAAGACCAAGCAAGGCTCCCCTATGGGAGGCTCTGTGCCAGGAGCCCGACTGACACAGTGCCTCTCACTGCCATGCAGCTGGGTTAAACCAGGACCCCCGAGGTCCCTGCAGCTATGAAAGGTCTTCATTTCATGACTGGAGAGAAGCAGCTTCCCATTTTTGCTGATGAATAACTCCAGTTTATTTTGGGTTCGTGTTCCTTTGCCAGGAGGTTTCATTTCAAGGCTCTCAACTCCCATTAAAATGGCAGCTCCAGCTACTTAAAATACTTTGGTCAGAGTCCATCAGCTTAAAATGGTTTGAGGTTTTCTGCCCCGGCATGGGTGGGAGCATTGGAGACTGTTCAGCACTGGCTCCCAAGGTCAGAGCAGGGGGAGAGCAGCAGAAGCACGCAGCAGAGGGGGGCACAAGGGCTTTGCACTGTGTCCCCACATGCAGAAGTGTTCAGGTACATGATGTAATGTATGGGCAGTTTCGCAATAGCTGGTTGTTCTTCTGCATGGATTTTTTGGTTTTCCCCTGCACAGTTCCCAGGATGTGGATGTGTTGGAGGGAAATGCTGGCTTTCCCTGGGAAACAACCACCTCCTGCACCGCCTTTCAGAAGGATGGAATTAACTTCCCCTATCTCTGAGCCTCCATAACCCATGTTTTGAGTGACTCTTACAAGTAGCTTGGAGGCACATAGAGCAGACCTACAACTTCTTTTACCTCCCTATAGGCTGTTTCAGCCCCACATCCCCTTCCCGCTTGTCACCCACCACTTCTCTGCTGATGTGCTGCCCCTGCTCAGTGACCCAGCTTAGACTGTGACCTCTTCATCTCATTTGCACATAGTCCTGGTCTATTCCTTGCAAGCCCAGCTCCAAGGGGTCTACTGAGCCTTTTGCTGTGCTGGTAAGGAAGGGGAGATGTGGGGAAAGGTGTGCACGTCGTAAATCTCTGCTCAGCCTGGTGCAGGACCGTCAGTTTTGGTAATTCCCTCTGTCCCAAGGAACTTTGAGACACATAGTCACACCATCACAGCCACTAATAGCAAATCCTCCATTGTGCAATGGCTTTCACAATTTGCTCCAAGGATGTGAAATGAGTTTTGCTTCCAGGGTTAATCTAAGCCTAAACTGAGCAGGGGAGCAGGAGATTCCAGGGCTACCTGAGGATGGGCCCTCTCACAAGCTTCCTTTTCACTTAACACTGCATTTTAAGTGTGGTTGCAGCTTCAGTGCCAGCATTGGGTGGTTGCTACTAGAAGGTACTTGTCTCTCTGGCTGTGTGAATGGTCTAATAAGTATGGGTGAATCACTCCTAATGAATAATTCAGCTGAGAGTAACCTTTCCCCTGCAGAAAGTCTCAGTGAGGTTTAATCATCGCTGGGAATTGTTCTTTCTGTGGGTCATTCCTGTAGCTTCCTGATGATTTGGTGCTAGCAGCCTGTATCCAAAATGACTTCTGCCTGGACCTGGTTGTATTACTTCTGATTCGTAGGGGCAGAGCCAGGAGGAGTTGGTAGAGCCAAGGAAACGGCATGATTATATGTTTTGAATTCTCTGTTTGCTTACTCTGCAATATTGTTATAAATATTGCAGTTAGCCAACTCCTGTTCTGCAGTATTTATAGACAGAGAACATAAAGACTCTGGAAAACATTATGGAAACAGATCAGCAGAAAGGGAGGATTTCTCCTCTCTAGAGGTCCAACTGCCAAAGGTTCTCAGGTCTGGGGCTGGATAGAACCAGGCCTGGCCTTTGTTAGGAACCCAGAGCAGCCCATGGTCCGAGCTCACATCTCATTGCTGCCCGATTGCCTTTCTGGTCAAGGCCAACCTGCTCCTTGTGTGGTTTTATGTAAGGCTGAGAAGAAAGGTAATTCTGGACAAAATTCTCCATGAATTTTTCTTTGTTTTTATATTAAAAAAGGTAGTTTTGGTGAAGCCAAGTCCACTTTTGTGGAAATAAGACTTGGCTCATTTAGCTAAGCCTGTATCTGGAGTAGGGCAATGTGTGCAACCCATAATTCATCTTTGAAAGGGGAAACCAGAGATCTTTGGGCCACTGTGGACCTGTGGCCAAGCGGCCTCTCCCAAGTACGTTTCCTCCTACCCCAGCATGTGTGTGGGGTTGTGTTTAGGGTTTGAGTTGGAATTGGCTCATTTGTTCTATCACATGGGAAGATCTCAGCATGGGGCAGGGTATGAAGTGCTTTTTGTCACCGGATGTCTCTGCTTGGCCACCAAAAGCCGATCTCATCACTGGGGTCTCCAACGTGTCCTGTTCCTCTGGTGTCACCTTATGCCTCCCCAGCAGCTGCCAGCCCTCGCAGCAGGGTGTCTCATTGCCCTCCCAGTGTCACACGTGCCCTGTACCAGATGCACTTCTCTCCTCCAAACCCACTTTCCTCCCAGGACGGCCTTCCAAAGCCATCCTGCTCCTCCGGCAAACGCTATTCCTGATTATTCCCAATTTCTCAGGCTCTGGGACGTGTTGATGTGAAGCTCACGTACCGCTGCTCCTTGTCTCTTACTCAATCCCTTTCCTGCTGCTTTCTAAACATCTCTGAGCCTGCCCATGTGCCACACGCACCCGGCAGCCCTGTGTTAGTGGCTGCATGGAGCGTTGCTTGGTGAGTAAATGTGGGTGTTTGTTTGCTCCTCAGGGACTCTGGCTCTTCTCCCGTCCCCATGCTGCATCTCTGTTTGCTCCTTGAATGACTTGCTCAAGTGAAGGGCTGAACTTTGAGCCACTCGACTTCCCACCCACTGACTTCTCACCCACTGAGCTGTTTGCTCCTCTGTGCTCCTGGGGGAGAGCGCAGGAGGCTGAGCATCACCCTGAGAGTGGCCTTTTCAGTTCACCCAAACAGGCCCCTGGGCTGTGTGGAATAGGCAAAGTGGTCCTGGAAAGCTGCAAAGAGCTTTCTATCAACGGTTGTCATTGTGGAAAATGGGGTTTGCTTAAAATAAAAGTCATTTTGATGGTTTGCCAAAAATGGGGTTTATTCGAAAGCATTTTGGGTTTAGTTTTTAGTGCAAAAAAACTAGGACTTATGCTTTCTAGCAGGTCTTGAGTTGGACCATTTGAGTTCTGGGTATCATTACTGTTACTGATTGCAGTTCTTCAGCTTTAGGGATGCTGTTTGCTCCTCAGGAACCCAAGCTGAATTTGGCCCCTGGCCCCCGAGGACTGCAGTGGGGTCTCTCCCTCTGACCACCCCAGGACGGTTGCTTCCACTCTTCCTTTCTCTTCCAGTGGAGCATGAGGTGCTGCCGGTGCGACTCACGGCTGCCGCACGCTTACAATGGCCATCGTGTGGAGAACGTCCTGTCCTCGGCTGGGCCCTCGCGCTGGTGGCAGTCCCAGAATGGTGAGCACCACAGCACGGCACAACTCCAAGGCCCCAGTGCTAAACGGCATGAGGGGAGGAGGTGCTGCATTCAATAGATGGGAGGGAAAGGAGGAAATGAGTGGTTTGGCTCAGGCAGCGAAGCGGTTTCTGTTCCTCAAGGCCACAGTCTGCATCTCTGAAGCTGCCTCTCTGTGCCCACAGGCATCGAGCGTGTCTCCTTGCAGCTGGACCTGGACCAGGCATTCCAGCTCGGCAGCATCCTGCTTCACTTCAGGGTTTGTGGCTCTCTGTGAGATGTGGGGATCTCCATGCACAGCTGCCATTGGGCTCCTGATAGGAAGCACACCAGGGTCCCCATCCCTCCTTTTTCCTGGCCATTCCCCTGGGTGTTTGGGAGCAGCAGAGTGGGGTGATGGGTCCCTATCTCTTGAATGTCTGCTGAAAGACATCTTTGGTGCTGATGTGTACTTTGTGGCTGCAGCAAGGCTGGCCAAGGGGAGCGGGGGGGACCCAGAAGTTCTGAGTAACCTATAGGGGAGGGGATTGCACCAGCAGCTTGTGGAGACCTGAACCTGGAGGGAGGAGAACGAAGAGCAGAGGCATCCCCAGGCCCCATGGTGGGAGCAGCTGGGGTGTTCCACGTTACAGATGTGCTTCTTCCCTCTCTCTGCAGTCGCCTCTGCCTGCTGCGATGCTGATTGAGCGCTCCACTGACTTTGGCCAGAGCTGGGACGTGTACCAGTACCTGGCCTCCGACTGTGCCACTGCCTTCCCCCGTGTCCCCCAGGGCTCCCCTGAGAGGTGGCAGGATGCTCGGTGCCAGGTGCTGCAGGGGCACCCTGTGCATGGCGGCAAGGTAGGATCCATGGGGGCTTGGGCAGGGACTCCCACCCATGCCTTTCCCCACCTCTGTGACACTGGGTTTGGGGTGGGTGGCTTTGTGCAGCGCTGCTAGTGAGGGATGGAGCCTGTGGACATCCAGCACTGCTGAAGGGAGTCCTTAGGAGAATTCCTGATCCTCTGGGAGAAAAGCCCTCACTGCTCTGGACGAGTGAGGTGTTATGTTGGTTTTCCTGTAAAATCATAGAACTATAGAACAGTTTGGATGGGAACAGGGCTTAAAGCTCATCCAGTTCCAACGCCTGCCACAGGCAGGGACACCTTCCACTGGAGCAGCTTGCTCCAAGCCCCATCCAATCTGTCCTTGAACACTGCCAGGGATGGGGCAGCCACAGCTTCTGTGGGCACCCTGTGCCAGTGCCCAGCAAAATTGTGTGCAACTTTTAAAGCTTTACCCTGTGTAGGTGATGTTCTGCAGAGGCAGATCCAGAGCACACGCTTCCCAGAGCATGAGGAGAAAGCACCTTGTGTTTCCTGCTTTTTAAATATACTTTTTCCCCTCTAAGGTGAAATTCAGTGTCCAAGACCTGGCATCAACCATCACTACCTCTAAGAGCCAGACCATCGAGAGTAAGTGACCAGCCTGCTTAATGTCTGAGAAAGGGAGGGGAGGATGATGCACCTCATGGTTCTTCCTACATGTGATGGAGAGCGCAGAGCCAGGGTAACCCCATGGGGGATCAGGTCCTCTGCAAGCAAGGCCTCAAGCTGCATGTTAGGCTGCTACCCTGGTGCCTCCAAGGTCTTTGCTGATGCTTCCATCTCTTGCTCTGCACCCTCTGTGTAAATTGCAATGCACTTCTGCTCCTGGTGCCTGGGTGGCTGCTGCCCCCTCACACCTCTCCTTGGTCTCCAACAGAGCTGGGGCAGTTCACAAACCTGCGCATCAACCTCACCGGGCTTCCCCACATCCCACGCCAGGGCTACCACTCACCCAGCACCTTCTATGCCTTGACCGAGGTGCAGGTGCTGGGGAGCTGCTTCTGCCATGGACACGCAGACCGCTGTGCCCCTCCAGGAGACCCACACACCACGGTGAGCACTGAGCTCAGGGGCTGGGAGGTCATTCTCAGGGGGGACATGCAGAAGGCTTCAGGAAGCTCCTTCATGCCCAGGAGGATGTGCCAGTGCAGGCTGTTAGCTGTTGTAGGGTTTTCTTCTCCCTAATTTATGCTTGTCCACTTTGTCTTGAGTGTGGCTGTCCTTGAATAGGTGGTAGAGGTGGTGGAACTTGCCCAGCCTGTCCCTGGTGCTGCATCAGCCCTGGCTGGGGACTGGAGCTCCATTGCTATGCAAGGAATGGGGGCCAGGCACATGATGGAAAGGCATTGAGAGGATGAAGCTCTAAACCCAGCAGCCCCCAGCCAGGAGGGGTAATGTGTTGTCTTTGCAGCAGGTCCACGGGCACTGTGTGTGTCAGCACAACACTGATGGTCCCAACTGCGATCGCTGCGCTGCGCTCTACAATGACCAACCCTGGGCGCCCGCTGAGGACAACGATCCCCATGAGTGCCAAAGTATAGCAAGAACCTTTTCCCTCTTCTCCCTTATAACAGCTTTCCAATCCTCAGAGCAGCTCCCAGTGCCTAAAGGGGCTGCAAGAAACCAGGAGAGGGGCTTTGGACAAGGGCCTGTAGGGACAGGACAAGGGGAAATGGCTTTAACTGCCAGAGGGGAGGCAGAAGCTCTTCCCTGTGAGGGTGCTGAGGCGCTGGCACAGGATGCCCAGAGGAGCTGTGGCTGCCCCATCCTTGTCAGTGTTCAAGGCCAGGTTGGACACAGGGCTCAGAGCAAGCTGCTCTATGGAAGGTGTCCCTGGTGGTGGCAGGGGTTGGAACTGGAGGAGCTTTAAGGTCCCTTTCAACCCAAACCATTCCATGATTCTTCCTGAGGCCCTTCCTAAGCCCTCCCCAGCCATGAGCACAGGATTGAGCTCTGAGACTTTTTACTGGGACACTTTGTGGGGTGGATGTTAACACCTGCCCCATTTGCACACTGGCTTCACCCATGTCCACACTGTCGGACCCGTGCCAGTGTCACCCTGGTCAGCCAGCGTGTGTCACTGAGTCACGCGGGGCCTTGGGTACCCTCTGGTGCTGCAGCTGCTGCTGCCGGGGGTTGCAGCACCGCATGGACAGTTGTGGTGGGGTTTTTAGGGTGCAACTGCAACGGGCACTCATCCTCGTGCCACTTCGACCCCGAGCTGTACCGTGCCAGTGGTGGGGCGAGCGGCGGCGTGTGTGACAACTGCCAGCACAACACTGAGGGCAACAACTGTGAGCGCTGCACACCCCACTATTTCCACAACCAGCGGCAGGATCTCGCCCATCCCGAAGCCTGTCTGCGTGAGTGCCTGTCACCCCCCATAGCACCGTCCCTGGCCCCTCGTCCGCCCCTCAGCACTGCTGTTTTCCCACATGTTTCCAGCCTGCGAGTGTGACCCGGATGGCACCGTGCCGGGCTCCATCTGCGACCCACTGACAGGGCGCTGTGTCTGCAAGGAGAACGTGCAGGGTGACCGCTGCCACCTCTGCAAGCCAGGGTTCTCCCAGCTGGCCAATGCCAACCCCATGGGGTGCCACAGTGAGTACAACCCCTGAGACATCCCCTGCACCCCACCTCTGTGCTCAGCATCCACAGTGGCTCTGAAGGGGACCTGCTGCCCAGCTTTGATTTGAGGGTTCCAAGCTAAAGGCTTGATTTGCAGAAGCTTATAAGTGCTCCCCTAGGCTGTGGCCTGTCTCGGATATGAGCTTGGTAGAAAGCCCAGGGAAAGTGGAGTCTGGGGCATGTGCAGGGCTGTATCCCATTCCCAGGAAGCCACAGGGGATGCAGGAGGTGATTCCTTGCAGGAGAGCAGGGCTGTGCATGGGAGATGGCAGCTGTGGATGGGTTCAACGTTGTGCATGTGGCTGGGCTGGAGGGATGCTGAGGCCCCTTGAGCTGCTGAGTGCCACTGCATGGCTGCAGGAGACAGTGTGGTGTTAGGGCAGGGATGTGGGTCCCTTGTGCCGAGCTCAAGTATGAAGAGGCGAGCCAAGAGAGCTTGTCTTTGGATGGCTGCAAGGTCTTCCTGTGGGCCTGGCTCTGTGGGAAGCTAGGCTGGAGCTCTGCACCCTTTTTGAGCACGACAAACCCCTCCCTGTTTCAGGATGCACCTGCAATGTGCTGGGAACACGGCAGGACATGCCCTGCGATGACGAGACGGGGAGATGCTTCTGCCTGCCCAACGTGGTGGGGAACGACTGTGACCAGTGTGCGGGCGAGCACTGGGACATGGGCAGTGGCCGTGGCTGCCAGCCCTGTGCCTGCCACCCGCATGGCTCCCGCAGCCCTCATTGCAATCAGGTACCACCAGCCCACCCCAGCCATCCTCAGGGCACATGCAGCATATTGCAGCACTGTTTCTTTTTCATTCCCCTGCTTTCTTTCATGCACACACATGCAAACTTGGTCTTTTTCCTTTGCTGGGGATCACTCAGAGCATCAAAAGCATCTCTTGGGTGGCTCCATTGTCCCATCCAATCTGTGTGAGCCTCCATAAAAAGGGCTGTGCATTCCGTAGAGTGTTCTGCTCTTATTTGCTTTTTCCCATGTCCTGGAAAACACTGTGACAGACTACTCAGGAAAGTAAAAGAAGGTGGTAATTATCGAGGCAAGATGAAGCCATTTGAAAGGCCTGGTATTTAGTAAGGAAGTCCTAATAAGAGATCTTCATACAGGCGAGGCAAGCTAATTGTCCTCATTTGTCAGTGAAAAGCATGCGTGTCACTTCAGGCCTAAGAGACAACTGGGAAAATTAAAGTTAAACATTACCAAATAAAAAGCTATGACAAACTCAAAGAGCCAAAGATAGGTCCCAAATGGGCTCAGTGCAGGGGGGGAGACAGATCACAAAGCAGCTGCTCGTGGGCGATCCCTTTGTCTTTGAGATTAAGTTGAAAACTGCTGTGAATGCATGGGCTCTTTGGAGCCTGCGTGCCCATGGTTGCACCTGCAGCCTGACACAGCAGCATGGCCATGTCCTGGGGTGCAGGCTGAGCAGGGAAGGTTGTCCGTGGGCTGGTTTTAGTGCTCCAGAGCAGCTGAGGAAGGAAGGGCTTTCCTGGAGAGCCCAGAGCTGGGTCTCCCTGGTGGGTTTCTCTTTCCTCAGTTCACAGGACAGTGCCCATGCAGAGAAGGCTTCACAGGACGGACATGCTCTGCTGTGCAGGAGCAAGTCTGCCCTGACAGGCACTACGGAGACATCCGGATAGGGTGCAGAGGTAGGGAGCATCCCTTTCATTGTGGCTTGGTGTTTCTTAGCACTATGAAATCAAAGGTTACCTGGGGAAGAGTACTTGGCCGTGTCCTGACATCAACATTTCCCATGCTGTTTTGTAAGGGAAATTTTCTCTCCACAGCAGCCTCCCAGTTCTCCCCCATCTCCAGGTATCCCCCAGTGCTCTCCCTGCAGCCATGGGTGAGCCCCATGCAGTCTGCCCCTGCAGAGTCAGGGACTGGGCAAGTGGCTGGGCTTGGGGGCTCCTCCCATTGCTCTGCCCAGAGAAGCTGTGGCTGCCCCATCCCTGCAGTGCTCAAGGCCAGGTTGGACACAGGGCTTGGAGCAAGCTGCTCTATGGAAGGTGTCCCTGCGCATGGCAGGGTTTGAGCTGGAGGAGCTTTAAGGACCATTCCAGTGCAAACCAGTCATGATTCTGTGATTTCCTAGACCGTGCAGGGGTTTTATTTCAGGTTGTGTTGGCAACCCATTAACAGGGTCCAATTGTTTACATATATATATATATTTTCCTTGTTTTCTTGGGCTTTACCTCTATATCTCTCCCCATTTCCATCACCCAGAGTGCAACTGCGACTTCCAGGGCACGGAGGACGTGGGCTGCAACAAGACCACAGGACGATGCCTGTGCCGCCCGGGTGTCACAGGCTCCCGCTGTGACCAGTGCCAGCGTGGCCACTGCAGCACCTACCCTGGCTGTGAGCTGTGCCACCCTTGCTTCCACACCTACGATGGGGACATCCAGCGCCTGCGCCTGCGCCAGGCCGGCCTCAGCAACAGCACCTCACGGCTGCCACATGGGAGTGGGGGGTCCCACCTGGGCCCCCGCCTTGCACAGGCAGAGGACAACGTGCAGCAGGCTCAGAGCATCCTCAGCAGCTCTGCTGTGACCGAGCAGGGCCTGGCCCAGGCGGGCAGAGTGCTCACTGCCATCAGGTGATGGACGGGTGCTGCTGTGGGGTGCATCCCTTGGATAGGGGATGTTGCAAAGGCAGGAGGCTGGGGACCAGCTCATGGTTGGTGTCATAGAATCATAGAGTGGTTTGGTTGGAAGGGAATTTGATGTTCATCCGGTTCCAACTGCATGCATGGCTGTGGGAGAGCTGCAGCCCAGCGCTGCTCCCTGCTGGTTTTGGCCATCAGCTTTAGTGTGGTTTTGGTCATCAGCTCTCCAGGTTCAGAAGTGCCTCTTCAGTGGGTGCTGTCAGTGTCAGAGCCTTGCTTTCTGTCTATGGGTGCTTTACTTTCTCCTTGAATTCATGTTTTTCTGGTTTTTCTCTCCCAGAGAGCAGCTCCAAGGCATAAATCCTGACCTTCATTTTCTGGATGACACTGTCTCTCTATCGAGGGACCTTGAAGCCCTGAACCGCAGCTTGCTTATCACCAACACCCAGTATCAGAGCAAGAAGACCCAGTTTGAAAGCAGCCGCAGCACGGATTTGTCAGGTACAGTGCTGCAGCTGTAATCTCTTAATTTGCAGCTGTTAATTTATCTCCATGTCCTGTGCCTGGTTATTTCCCACTGGTTGGGTGGATGAGATACAGTTTTAAACTGGCTCTCAGCTTAGGAATAGCAAATAGATTTTCCCTCCTCAGCAAGAGGGATGCTTTATAGCAGTCTCTGGTCCATGACTGGAGTCACACTCTTGGGTGATATGCTCCTGTGCTTTGGGGCTGGGCAACTCACTCCATGGGCATCACATTCCTGTCCCCAGCATAGACCCTACTTCAGGGGAGCAGTGGGAAGGGCAGAGACCTGCTATGAGCATGTCACCAAAGCTGGGAGGAAGCTGAGATAATGAAGGTTGTGCACAGATGGAAGGGATGGAGAGGTGGGGAAGAGAGCCAGGCAGCTGTCAGGCGCTGAGCAGAGCTAATTAAGCCCTGTGATGATGCTGGTGGTAGGCTGCCGTTATATCCCTAATTCCCTCCAAGTGTCTCATTGCTGCCTCCCCCTCTCTTCTGCAGCACAGGGCTCAGCTGGCTGGGGATGTAAAGGCTGCAGTAAGTGGCTGCTGCCTGGGCAGCTTGGCTCTGCCCCTCACTGTCTGAGCAGGGCTTAGAGGTACATGTCCTGACCGCTCACCTTCCAGGCTGTGCTGCACAGGAGTGATGGGACCTGCTTGGGAACAAGGGAGAGGGCTCCAAAGGCACTGTTCTGCCAAAGCCATTCTAGGCTGCACAGAGCAAAGTCCAGGACCAGCATGTGCATGTCATAGAATCATAGAATAATTTGGATTGGAAGGGACCTTAATGCTCCTCTGGTTCCAACATTCTGCCATGGGCAGGGACATCTTCCACTAGACCAGGTTGCTCCAAGCCCATCCAACCTGGCTTTGAACACATCCAGAAGTGTTCCAGATTGTCTTGCTTTAGTTTTCCTTCAATCTTTTAAGCCCAGCCCGGCGTTCAGGCCTTCAGGAGAGCTCTGTCATTCGCTGAAGGAATGGCTGAAAGGCATTTGGTAATAAGATGAGCTTTTTTTGTTATGCCATAGTGAGTAATCCCTGTGGCTGTGCCCTGCTCCTCTCTGTGCACACATCCACTCACAGGGTATATGCCTTCATTCGTGTAGCTGTGCTGCATTTATGAGTCACGGAAGTATTTGTGTCACGGGTTTTATTCCTGCAGGAGCCTTCAAGACGATCAGATCTGCTTACCAGACATCCACCAATGCCAGCAGCCTCATCACTGGTGCCTCTGGGCTGCTGGCTGAGTCCCGGGAGAGCCGCCGGAGTGCTGCAGGGCTGGAGGGGGGCCTGGCAGAGACCACCGCCAAGCTGCTGACCCTGAAGGGTGAGATGGGCTCATCTCCCAACCTGAGCCCTGTCATAAACAAGGTGAACACAGAGAGGTTTGCTGACTTCCCCATTGCAGGTATCTCGGTTTTATGGGGCCCTATAGTGCTCTGGAGGCAGAATTCTCATCCTGCGCTCATGTATCTTGCCCCAGACAGTCCATCATGGCAGGACAAAGTCTGTCCAGAGCCTCATAGATGGCATCCAAGCAACTTGCTGTTTTGGGGTGTCAGTGGAGAATTTAGGGAGATTTAAAGGCGATTGAGATGAGCTCTTCCCTGTGAGGGTGCTGAGCGCTGGCACAGGGTGCCCAGAGAAGCTGTGGCTGCCCCATCCCTGCAG
>JASSUY010030101.1:0-30168 GCA_032466535.1 Forpus xanthops
GAAGAAATTCTTTACTGTGTGGGTGGTGAGGCACTGGAATGGGTTGCCCAGGGAAGTTGTGAATGCTCCATCACTGGTAGTGTTCAAGGCTGGGTTGGAGATAGCCCTGGGTTGCATGGTTTAGTGTGAGGTGTCCCTGCCCATGGCAGAGGGCTGGAACTGGGTGACCTTAACTGTAAGATGTAAGGGCTGTAACCCAGACCTTACATCAACCGTAACTATTCTATGATTCTAATTTCAAAACCAAGGACGTGTTCCCATTAGTACTTTCAGTGTGTGTCATCATTTTGTGATGATCAAATCGATGCAGAACATGCTTTATTCTATGCTGTTCATCACAGGGTTGTACTTTGTGCTGTGATATTGAGGGTTTCCAGCAGAAGAAGTTGTGCCAGTTATGTCTCCAAGGGAGAAACCCAGATCAAAGAAATTCCTGGGATTTTATAGCCTTACATTCTGTGCACCTAACCATCACACACTGTTCACGTGCCTTAATGTGCCTCTTGGTCCAGTGGTGAATTTTGATCTGGGGTCTCCTCATCCATTATTTGGTTCTTCTGTTTTCTTGAGGTGTCCATAAGTTTCTTCTCATCTCTCTGGTTTCTTGCTCCTTGCAGACAAATGCAGTCCTTTTCCAGTTTTACTGGTCTCAAAGCCTTCATTGACATAACTAAGCACAGGCTGCAATTTAAGTTCAGCCTTATCTAGGTGGGAGTTAGCTGCTTGCAGCCTAAGGCTTCAGCAACCTCACCTTTTGATGAGTACTCACGCCAAACAAAAGCACCCTGTCCAAAGAGCTCAGTTAAAGGGACTCAGTCAACTAAACTTAATTCACAACATCCAGCATTACAAAAATATTAGCATCAGTGTGGTTCTAAAGTTATACCTGTGAGCAAAACCTTGACCCTGCTGTAATGACCTCTTATTCCTGCTGTTTACCTGCCTTCCACCCAGGAGATCTTTTATGCTAAAACAACGGGATGTTTTAGAGTCATCATGGACTCATACATGGTGAGACTACCTAGACCTGCTTGAAGTGAAGCCCAGTGTGTTGCTCTTCATTTACTGAAAGCTGCACTTTAAGGTTTCAAATTAGAAACTTCAGATCTTTGTGAGATAAGGACTCATTTTTTCCAACCACAGGAAAAAAAAGAGGAGTTTTGAAGTTTTAGCAGGTGATCAAAAAGCTGAAGCGTGGCATATTTTAATTAAATGAAAAGGAAAAGTTTAGAAAGAAAGAAGTCAACTGAGTGAACGCTTTCCTTTCAAGCTATTGTTGTAATAATTTCTATGTATGTCGAAACGATGAGCACATTGAAATCAGAGATAATGATTTTTTTATGCAGTCAGTATTAGGTGGTTGTTATTATTTCCAAACCGAGTTGATAAATGAATTGAAAACTGTTTTTCCTTCCAAAGCGATGTTTTAACAAATCTCTTATTTTCTAATTTCAAAAGAATTGCATTCTGAATCTCCCAAGATGCCTTTTTTCCCCGGAGTTTCTTTCATTTTTGCTATGTATATTCTTGTGTCACTATAACCTTACCTTCTGTTAGGAGGGAAAACCATGCTGGCCAATAGTTGAAGGCAGTTTAAACTTATTCCAAGCTATTTAAGCTTGTGAGTATAGGGAAGAAAAGCACCACTCTAAATGAGAGTGAAAACATTCAATTATAAGATCAGTTTCTGAGGCTGTGGCTCTTGCTAACTTCCTAAGGGGAAGGCCCTCTCTTTCATAAAGAGGTTTTTCCTCCCTCCCTTTAACCCGTTGGCAGTAGGAGTTGCATTTCTTTCTGTCAGAACATCCCCTCTTGGCAGTGGATGTGCTTAGGATACTTATGTGATTAATGACCCTTGTTAAGGGCCTGTTACCAAGGGAGAGTTCAATTCATCTCACTTCACTGGAGCATTATGTGCCATGTATTGTCATTTGTGAAGATACGGTCTTCTGCAATTACAGTAAGTAAATTCAGTCTATCAGCATAAGGGTGATGAGTCCTCCTTTGGCTTTCTCCAAATGATAGGGTTCTTAAACAACCTCAACTATGTTGTCTGAGAAATAACCCACCTTGCATTGTTCTGCTCATGTACATGGCTTCTGGGGGAGAAGCAAGAGTATCATTACTTTGTGTTTAGGGTTTTGGGGTACCAGATGAGGGTTCAGGCAGTTGTTGTGGAAAATTGAGGGAGACAAAGAAAAAAAGGTGTAACCCAGCCCTTTCATCTCGAGTTTCCCTTCTGTCCCTTGACATCTTTATTAGGTTATGGTTTTCCATGTGTGCTGTCTGCCTACAGTGAACAGCAGCAGTCCAGCTGCTTTTTTCTGTGGGAGAAACACGGACTTCCCTGACTACTAAAAATTATTCCCCAAGCACTTTATTTAATATCCCCATGGTCACGACAGTAGGAAATGCAAATTGGAAGAGGGGGAGAAAACAAAGTTGACTGTGAAGTCCCCAGTTTCTGCTGATGGAAGGGTGACTGTTCTGGGAATGAGGTCCTGCTGCCACCACCTTTAGTGCCAGGAGTGCCAGGCACTGTGGGGCTTTGCAGTGCCTTTTATTCAGCCAGAGATTGTAGGAGAGAAGAATTGGAAATGTGTAAGGCATTCATGTGCCATGGATGGATGTAGATCACTTCTCTCTTCCCAACTGACCCAGAGATCCACAAGGTGAGGAAGGAAATGGCAAAGGCTGTTTGCTTGTGGCAGACACGTGGCATGGTGAGTGGCCTGGGGGCTGCTGCACCTTACCCCTGTGCTCATACTCATGGGGGAACAGAGAGAAGCTCGTATGTGTGTTCTGGGGTAGGCAGAAGATGGGATGATAACTTTTCCAAGGTAACTTTTCCAGCAGTTGTACAGTTCTGCTGCAGTCCAGGTGCAGAATTCACAACTTTCTGAACCAGACCATAGATGTAACAAGAATTCACTTGCAGCTCCTCTTTCTGCATAGCTTACAGCATCACTGGGCTCTTCAAGGTTGTTGCTGGCTTAGTGAGTGGTTTGTGCATCAGATTAGAGAGCAATGGGATGCATTTGTTGAGACAGCTAATGGGTTGCATGGCTTCCTGATGGCATTGCTTGTCACATGATAGACATATGATAGACATGAGTGACATCCTTCTGTCACAGTGCATCCCAGTCCTGGTCACTTTTAGGTTTCTGTCCCTTGTAGTTCAGCTAGCAGCATGAGCTCCGGCTCAGGAAAAACAATCTATGAACTGTTTTAGTTGAGCTATTGCCTAAAGTTGCTTTGTAAAATGATTGTTAGTCGCTTCTGTCACTTCCGTGCTTCTCAAAATGGTATTTCCTTCCAATTTCTCACTTTGTCAGCCAGCAGTGATTAAGGTTTCGTGTGCAGAATTTAAGCCAGAAAGGACTTGCTGTGCAAAAGATGTATTTGGGCTCTAGGGAGTAAACTTAGCAGTGTTTGGTTGTAAATATTTTATCACTTCATCTGTGAGATTATGACCATGATGCACAATGGGAGTTGGAGAGCGACTGAAGATGAAAATGTGGCTGGCTGCTGAGGGTGACCATGTGCTGAAATGCAGTGGCAGGTCTATTGGAGCCTATATTCACCAAACCCCTAAACCTGGAAAATTAAGGCAAAGTTGTAATAGTTCATTAGTTCAGGAAAGAAACTTCTCTCCAGAAAGACCCAACACTGGATCTAGCATGACTTCTGCCTGGCTCTCCCTTTTCTAAGTCCTAGGTCTTCAAGTAAGAAGAGATGCCTTTGGTCTACCAAATGCTGGGAGGAGGAATCACTGGGATTGCAATGGCTTTGACACATTGTATTGAAGCCTGAGGACGAGTAGATGGCAGCCAGCCCTACATCCCTTGCATGATCTGTGAGCTGTTTATTCTGTGTGTGCGTGTTGTCAGGAGCAGATCCAAGTGAACAGTGATTAAGAAATAACTCTCTAAAAGTCATTTTCAAAGAGCAGATGCAGAAATTGTTCTCCAGACCTGGGCTCATGCACGGCAACAATGCTTTTGGTTGTTTCTATGAAGTGTTTGGTCTGTCTTATGGCACTGGAGAAGAATCATTGCTTGCCAAAGCCTGTGCTCTGTTTGGGGTGCAAATTCTCTGCTATGTAACTCCAATGTTATTTGAAGAGCTGTGTAAAAGCAGAGGATTATGTTTATGGATTTCAGTATGCTTGTACTGGGAGCTTTAGTTTGGATAAGTCTCTAATTAAAGCCAAAGGATGAAAGCACTCCTTCAGTAAGATATTACACTGTTAATTCTCTTACTTGTTCAGCTGCATGAGAGGAATGATAGATTGAGCTACCAGATAGTTTATACTTATGGCATATGGGTGGTTTGTTTTTTGCAGCAGAGCAGAGTGACAGCTCTGGGCTTGCCACTGTGCTGAGTATTATAGATTGCATTTACAGTTCCTCCATCATTCCCTATTTGCATGGACATTTTAGTGCCTCTGGACCTTTGCACAATTATCTCTCAGGGTTATTAATCAAGTCCCAAAACATTAACGCATCCAATCAAGTTGATTGAAAGAGATGAGTTTTATTAAAAAGAAAACCTAGCAAGGCCTGTAGCCTATATAATAAAGTTGTTTTGTAGAATCTCTACATCTGAATGCAGAAGAAAAATGTCTTATGTGTGATACAAACCAGCTAGAGCAAAACCAGCTGTTGGATGCTGTATTCAGCTAACCTGTGACCTTACAGGAAATAGCAAGGAGCACCTTGAATAGCTTAATGTCCCCCTCATTTAAAGCATAAGTTCTGTGTGCAGTACAAAGTTATGTGCTGCATCCGTAGGACATGTTTCTAGCAGTTTTCAGGGTCATCACTTTTAATTTATGCAGTTTGTGTAACTTCAACATGAATGCCTGGCTGCA
This sequence comes from Forpus xanthops, assembly GCA_032466535.1. Lineage (NCBI taxonomy): Eukaryota > Metazoa > Chordata > Aves > Psittaciformes > Psittacidae > Forpus > Forpus xanthops. Next base: position 4,874 of record JASSUY010030101.1, read on the forward strand.
GTACCTGCATTAACGAGAGATTGCATCTATCTCAGAGAGTCAGTGCAAGCCAGTCAATGTATTCACCATAGATTTGCTAGTTGAAGTGTAGGTAATAAAACTATATCTCCATTTCTGTTTTGATTCAGTGCAGTTGTATGGCTCTGAAGCCAGTCCTCTCCTTGTCCCCACTGATTGTGTGCTGATTCAATTCACAGCTGTTTTGCTGTGCACAAACTGCCCCAGGCAATGCATCCCAACCTCTAATGGAGATAAAGAATCTCAAACAGTGATAAGTTCTGAACCACACGCATGGTGGGCATGTTTGGTTGAGGGGAGCACATTAAATCTACTCCCCAGTGAATGCTTGAAATACAATGTGGACGTAGAAGCCTTAGTACCAGATTGAATATGATGATTTATTTCTGGTGTGTGAAATTACTTGTTAATGTAGTTATAGCAGTGAAACTCGAATGAAGAAACTGTTCGTAATCAGTGGCTGTGGATATAGTAACTCAACTGTTGTCCCCTGAATTTTCCCAGCACATCTACAGTTGTATACTGGGATGAAGTGGTGAATCGTGTGCTCGTTACGTGATGTGCCTGTGTATGTCATTGCCATTCCAAGTCCTACCAAAGATAAAATCATAGCATCACAAACTGGTTTGAGTTGAAAGGGACCTTAAAGCTTGTCTAATTCTCATTTGTTAATGTCCTGCTGCAGCGATTTGACTATCCAACAGTGTGGAGGAATATTACCTCCAGAAGTTTTTTTCTCATTTTGACCACTTATTTCTGGCCATTCCTTTACCTTTTAAACCACACAAATCTAAATTTTAGACCCAAATGAGATGGAACTATACCTTTTAAAAAAAAAGAAAGCCCCAAACCTTTATTAAAGTTACTCTGACGTTGCTGTGTCAGCATCAGTGTGATTAACCTGCCATACAAACGTGGGTTCTATAAAATGAACTGGCTCCAAGGCGGCTTTGATTTGCATGCTCAACACTTTCCAAGTGTTGCATTCATAAATCAGTAGGTTTTTGTGTGTCTCTGTTCTGGGTAAGTGTTTTTCCTTCACTCTCCCCTCAGTCCTGCAGCCCAACATGTATATCATGGCCATAGGAGACCTGCCCAGCATGTAGATTTAGAAGGACTGATTTATTTCTTAGGTATAATGAAAGACCTATTGCCCAAGCTTTCTGAAATAAATACACAAATTATTAATAGCTTCTGGAAAAAATAATAAAGGAAAAAAAGAAAAGGATAAAGTGACCTGCCAAGGCATTAGCAGGAAATGCATTACAGAAGGTACATGGTTCTGCCTGTTGCAGCATGCTGTATGAACATGTGAGTGTTACATGCAGCGCTACTAGCAAAATGCATCTAAATTCCTTTTTATTTGAAACTTTGCATTTATTCAATTTATTCAAGATTTTCAGTTCCTGCAAACAGGCTTTTCAGGCAGAGCAGTGGCATTGTAAGACATGGAAGAGGTTACTTTGGGAGAGGTGGAGGGCTGATCTGAAGCAGTAGTGTGTTTTCCTATATGCTATCCGTAAGAACATAGCACCCATAAGGACAGTAGCTTCTGACTCATCTCTACTGGAAAATTAACATAAGAACTGAAGACTTATTCCTTCTTATTATCTTTCACCTAGGAAACTCAGTTTTGTGATTGTTTTATCCCTGCCTTCTTTACAGTCAGTCCTTTAGAGGCAACCCACAATAATACAGTCTGCAAATGTCAAAACAAGAGTGTGGGAATACTGTAAACTACTATTGACTTGAAAACCTGTTGAGAACTACTGACTGCTTTTTGACTTGTTTCCATCTCCTAAAGTCATCTCATGAAGGATTTCTCTATGTGGTAGTAACTTGGGTTCAGATTTCTCCTTAGAGATGGTTAAGTGGAGCATAACTATGTTTGATTTGAGCAGGTATGTAGAATGAAGGCAAAAGAACAACAAAGAAGCAAAGAAGGTTTTAGGTTGTTCTGAAATTAGCAGAATTAGGCTGGGATACACCAAAGTTACAGCAGTCTTTTTCATTGGATGCTGCACTTTTGTATCTTATTAAAAATAACAATAAAAGAAGCTTAAATTATGTTATGGATCCAAACTGGTACTTAGCTCAAGTACTTCCATATCAAATGATCCGGAAAGCAATATTTTGTGGGGTCCACGTCCTGCACAGGCAGACCCAAAACTTCAAAGGTGGCTTTAAATGTAATAAATCTGAATTAGAATCTTCCCTTTAGTGCTTGAACTGCCTAAAGATAGATAGTGAGCTTTGGGAATTGTTTGGCATTTGATCCTGAGCCATCAGTCTAATTTTCTTCTGGCTCTCCTGAATGGGAGGACCCAGGAAATACATCATGTGATACACAACTGATGGAGAAGTTGATGATATTTTAGTATATGGAATTTGTTTTCAACTGTGAAAGTGGATTATGTGTAATGCAGAGTTAAACCAATTCTGTCTGAATTCTCTCTGCAGCTGACAAGGTGTGTAATTAGAAGAAGCTGGCTCTGGCCAGCTAGACCTGGCTGATGCCGTGTGGTTGGCCTGTGAAGAGAGAATGACATTAAGGAAAGATGGGTATTAGATCTAATGTCAACTGATTAGAGCAAGGGTGGCTCAGTGCAGTGTTTGCCAGAGTAAATCAGGAAAAGGTTAAGGAAGGAAAGCAAGGCAAGAGATAAGAGGCTTGAAAGCCATTGTGTTCTTCCCTTAGATCCTAGGAGACAATCCCAGGGAGTCCATCAAGATGAATGTGATGCATGGTACAGAGCTGCAGGTCCCATGAGGGACCAGGCATGGAAATTGGAAGAAATTCCGTGCAGCAGATAGGGGAGGAATAATACTGTCATGGGTTCAGCAGCAGCAGTCATTCTTCCCCAGTAAAGTGACTGCTGCTGCTGTACTCATGACAAATACTAATACTAATTCTGATTTTAAATGACTTCTGATAGTATTTATTGAAATGCTTATTCTTTCATTTACAGCCTTGTTTCAGAGCAGAAAGGGGAAAAAAAACTAGATAAGGGGTCCTAATTGAATAAACAGAATATGCCTCTTTATTTGTATTTCACAGAAGTTTTTCTGAGCCTTTGCTCCTTTTGCTACCTTAATTTATCACGATAAATATTACACCACAAGGTCTGCAACTTTGCACAATACAGAAAGGACTACGTGGGTAATAGTCAAGTAGTGCCAATATTTGTTACACCAAAGATAGGTTTGCTTTGTTTTGTACTGTCTTTTGTTTCTTTTCTTCTAACATTACTCTCTTGTCTCCAGGCAAGAAACCAATTCTCCCTTTGCCTTAGACACATGTGGAATAACATCATGTGTTGCTGCAGGGGATTTAAAACAGCCAACTATAATTTACATGATAATTGTATCATATTCTTTACTTCCCATACAAGTTCCTCATCGTTTGAGCTTGTCCTTTAACAAATAGCACACTTACCTTTGACTCTGCAGGGAGCTCTTGGCAATCTTGAGTCTGGAATATAACGGGAAAATGGCTCACCTGATGATTTCAAGGGGATTACAGATTTAGGGAAAATAATCTGGTGGATGGGAAAGAGAGGAGAATTCCACCTGGAGCAGCAGAAGTATTGATCCCTGTCATTATTGGCTTGTCTGTCTTTCAGCACATCTTATTTTTGCAGTACTGCAGCGGGTGAGAGGGAAAGATGCGCATGCAACACCAGGTATCTTCTCTGTGCTCAGCAGGCTGCAGGCACTTTTTACATCCCAAGTCCAGCTTGCTCTGTGTTTTATGGCTCCGAATGACTTTCCAGGTTCAGACCTGAAAATGTGCCACAGGAATAACAACTGCTCCGTGCTTATACTGTATATCTGTACCTTACCATATGGGTGATGAGGTACTGGCACAGGGTGCCCAGAGAAGCTGTTACTGCCCCATCCCCGGCAGTGTTCAAAGCCATGGTTGGACAGGACTTGGAGCAACCTGCTCTAGTGGAAGATGTCCCTGCCCATGGCAGGGGTTTGGAACTAGATGAGCTTTGAAGCCCCCTCCAACACAGATGATTCCATGGTTCTATGATTCCAACATAAACACAGACTTTGCTAAGAGCTGCAGTGCTTGTCCCAGTGGCAGAGGAGATAGATCATTCTGGCCTTAGCACAGCTTCACTCTTCACTATTCTGCTTGTCCTGTTTGAAATACAAATGATAGAAATTAGTATATTAGCAGGAGACCTCAGGATGTAATTGTATGTTGACTGAAATGCTTCTGATGGATGGACCTGGTGAGATGACATCTCTTATTTATGGAGAAGGGAGCACAGGTAGTTGATAGATTTGACAAGAGCGCAGTGGCAAAACAAAATAACACTAAGGCAGAATGAGAATGTATTTCCTAATGGCCTCCCTCGCAGCTGTATACACTGATTTAATCTCTCCAAAGCACTCTGTTGTTTATGAGGCCTGTGGGTACAATTTTATGCCTGACTGAAGAGGTTGCTAATAGCTGCCATATTTGTGTTTAAGGACCTGCAAAGGATTAAACTAAGTATTTTAAAGCAATGAGCCATAATAAAGTAATAATATATTGAAAATAATAAACAGCTTTTTATTCAATAATTGGCTGCGAAACTAGTGAACTTTAAATGACAAAACTACTAATTATAAGTGCAATTGCTAATCATATATTCATTGGGGAATGCAAATTAAAACCATGGCACAAAGGCTCTATATGTGCCAGAGGCAACAAGTCACGGAGCAGGATGATAGGCTCCTTTAAAAAGAAGCACAAAACCTACAAAAAAACCCTTAAGGGAAACCAAAATATTCCTGTAGGAACAAGTTGTGGGATTATACACACATGGGTTGCTTTGTCGGGAATAGAACTGTTGTATGAGGGAAGAAGTGTCTGTTGTTGTCAGTGCCTACGTGTGATGTCCCATGTTGGGACATACTGTGTCTTGGTCAAAATGAAATCCTCTCCAACCCACAAGAGTTGGAGCACTGGAGATCTCCTTTCCCTGATTTTTTTAAGAGTGATATTCTTCCATCTCAACCTTATTCTCTTCTCTAAGAGCTCCAGTTCTGGTGGTTCCCGTCATTCAAAGCACAGCATCATGATCAGGGTTTCCTCTCCTCTTGAATATCCTTTTTAATAGAGCAGCTCTGGTAGAAATTATCTGAACAGAGTATTAGAGAAGGAGATTCCTGAAAGCCTCAGTAATGAGTTATTTTGTGCTTTACTTACCAAAATATGTCTGATCAGAGTTCACCAGGGCCTAAACCACATAGATTCACTGTCTCCTCCCTGCCTCAGTGTGGGGCAAGGTTGCAGATTAGAAGACACTGCAGGAAATCACTTTGTAGACAGAGAATTTCAGGATAGCAACAAGTATTACTATTACCTAATTGAGTGTATCTCCATGCTGATGGAAGTACACACAGGGAAATGTAGGTACAGACGTTGTAAGAGAAACTGTCCTAGCAGAGACTGCTGATGGATATAGGATGTCCCAGAGCTGAAACAGCCAAGTCACGGACTACCTGCAGTGCTGCTGATAGAATAAATGCTTCACACAGTCCATTGATAAAATAAACTTAGTCTGAACCTACCCCTCAATACTAAAATGCAGTTTGAGCTTTGCAGGTTAGGAAATGCCTTTGAAGTCATGAAGATGCTGAGGGTAAGCCATTATCAGCATCTGCATGTTCAAGGGCAGAAGCCTTTCTCAGGTTACTTCTATGCCGAAAGCCATCAACTCTATGTCTGTGCCACCTGTCCATCTCCAGCCAGATAATAGATAGTGGGTGGTATTATTGTTTCTCATTCCATGTTCTGCGTGAAATATGTTTCGTGGGCCAAAGTAAACTGTTGGGGAAAACCCTGCTGCTTGCTAAAGCTGTGTATGGTCATTGCCATGTAGTCACAGCAGTTGCCGTGGTTGCATGGCTTTGATGCGGGAGGTCTTACCAAGATTGTATGTGGTGTTAAAAGGAGACAGAATAAACTCCTGCTGCTGTTTCTCACTGATGGCTGTGCTGGTTCTGTTGCACCTGAATTCCTGCTGGATTCTCTGTGGGACTTGCACAGTTGGAGGTGTACATGTCTGACAGGATGATAAATGTGGAGGCACATCTGGATCTGAGTCTCTGCTAGTAATACTTGTCCCTGGCTTCCAGCAGAAGCTGTATACATGGCTGCACAGGCATATTTCCTTTTCTTGATGAATATATAAAATACATATGTCTACTAATTTGCTCTTAGCAGCCTTCAGGTTTCTATTAATGACTTATGTCCCTCAAGGACCTTGCAATACCAAGTTTATATAGAGATGCCAGCAGGATACCTATGGGACAAGCAGTGCATTACATGGGTAATGCCCTCCGGGAAATCATATGGAAGGGTAGTAACAGTCCATATGTTCTGGTCACTGGGTTAGCAGTGGTTCCTCCTGTACAGCCCCAAGTACAGCTTCTCCTGGTTCAGCAGCCAAGGAAGACAGGTCTACCTACAGTGACAGCACCGACCAGCTTTTGGTATTATGAACTGAGTGTTGAGCTTCCATGAAAAACAGATTAGGTACTTAGATATTTGCATATATATTTTAGGTCTTTGCCTTAAATATCCACTTTAGAAACCCTTCAGAGGGGAAAAAAAAAACATTTCTAGACAAGACATAGTTGGAAATCATAATTTTTATTCTGCTTCTTACAGATTCTCTGTTGATTTTGGTTTCTTATTCCCTTGGCATCACCAGGCTGGGTTACATATGATGCTGTAGCTAAAAAGGAAGCTATCAGTTGAACAGCTTCTGTACACATTTGGTGGAAACCCGATCTATTTTAGATGTCACTGCTTAATGTTGGACAACCTTCTAGAAAACAGGGAGTCAGAAGTCAGCCTTGATACTGGAGTTACCACATGAGCTTTTGGTACCATTTAATGCAAGGGATTATGAGGTGGTGGTGGAAATCTGTCTTGAAGATGCTTCTAGTGTGGCCCCCATGGGCAACAGCAGGACTATGCAGTGTGATGGCTGCTGGATTACCTGGATCCTTGTTGGAGAGAGGAAGCTGCTGAGGCTTGCAGCCAGAACCCCACATTGGGTTGCAGAGTGTTAATTTTTCAGTGACCACAGGAGAAACCCCATTTCTATTTTACTTTTTAATGTTACAATTTAGCCTTCAGAAAACCAGAACAGGAATGTGCCACTTGTTTGGCTACAAAGCTCATTAGTGCAGCTCCGCTACACTGAATTGCTTGAGAAGAATTTCCAGAGCAAGAAAACCAAGTGAAACAAGAAATCTATGAACGCTGTGACTTGTTACAAGGCAATTTATGGACACTGCAGGGGCTGAAGCTGGTGAATAAATTATCATCACTGAAATTATTCAACCCTGTTTAAATTATGAAAGATGTTGTCCCACGTCATCTTGTATTCTTTACATGCCGTGGTCTTCTGAGCCACTCTGAGATGTCTCACATCAAACTGAACTGTTGATTGAATCAACATTTTCAGTTCTTCCACAAAAACATCCTTTTCCTCCAGCTTGTGAGAAGGGTCTGTCACAAAGTGACCTCTTATGAAGGTATCAGAGCAGGTTTTAGCGACCCTGGCTCTGCTGGGCCTTCCAGATCTGCTGAAGGAGCAGCTCTTTGAGTAGGGGAAAGAGGGCAGAGGCTGGGTTCCTGGGTGCTGGGTTGGGGCTGAGGAGTGATTCCCTGCAAAGATACAGCAATTGACGCTAAGGCAGAGGGTCTTGCCTCTCATCACTTTCGAATGTGCATGTCAGTCCTTCAAGTTCATCTCCTGGCACAGAAACACCCCGCAGCCTGCACACTTGTAAGAACACTGTGAGTGCAGTCAGGAAGATGTATCTGAGGTGCCCCTGGTCATAATGTTCAGTTGTGGAAGGAGATGGGTCAGGACAGGATCCGTGGATGTGCATCTCTTTCTGTGCAGGAACAAGTCTTGTTCTCCAAGGAACAAACGTTGGTTAATGTATGCAGTCAACTGAAAAGTGAAATTTCTGTGGAACCCCAGCTAGTTTAAGATGTTCAAGAGGACTCACCGAGTTCCAAAGGAGCAAACCTATTTCCCTAACCACCAAGGGAACTGCAGCTCAAGGGATTACTTGTTGGCTGCAGTTATAGCAGTGAATGGTTTGGGGTAGGTTGCAGGTGATAACACTCACACCTCGTTTGCAAGCCAAGCCACCCAGCCATGTGTGTGCAATAACCACCAGATGTGCTGACTCATGGCTGGATAAGACCTCAGCCCCACCTGGGCAGCCCCAGTGCTTCAGGAGGAGCTCAGCTGGGAGCAATGAGCTCATTTAAGGAGGAAGGGGCTATCCTTGCTCCCCTGGTCTGGTTGTGGCCAGTTTGGGATGCTTCAAGAAGAGGAAAAACTGAGTTGGTGCTGTGAAATAGCTGGAGTGATAATAGGCTGGTTTAATCCTTTATGGTTAAATGAGTTAACAGGCTGGATGCTGAGAGTGGGAGCAGCCTTGCAGTGTAAAGAGGTACTTTTTTGGTTTCTCTTTAATTATGTACTTTCTTGAGGTATGAAGATATAGAAGAACATATGTCCTCTAGAGCAAGGGTAGGTGTTGTAATTATGTTGATCTAGGTGAATTGTGAATGTGTTTGCACAGAGACTTGTATGATCACTTATTTGACAAATGTATTTATGTAAGCAGTAGTTCAGCTGCTTTCTGGATATTAAGAGCTGTATCACTGACATTTAACTGTGCTCCTCACCCCCTTGATTACAGCCAGGGCTGGTGGTGAGTCAGAGATGACTTCTTTGTGCTCTAATATATGAAGGTGTAGAGATGCACTATGGTGGTGGGCAGAGCTGAGAGTTGAAGACCTAAGCCCTAAAAGTAGGGATTAAAGTTGCTTTATCTCTTTGCAGTCTGTACAGTGCTGCTTTTTCTCCAAGTTCCAGATCATTCCCCATGTTTTGTGTGTGTTGGGTCTCACATAATGTGCTTCCTAAGGAGAACGTTTGTTCATCAGTCTTGGAGATTGGTGTCGGGGTTTCCCTCTGGGGTGTTGGTTTTTTGCTGCTGCTTTTGCTTTGCATTACCTCCCCATGGTGGCTTGCTGTTGTTAAGAAAGCAGGTATGGATGCCACGAAACTGTTTCTCTGCTCCACTGCTGTGCTGTTAAATTTTGCCGTGGTTGTTTTAGTGATACCTTAACAAATTTACAGACAAAGGCAGTGGGAGTGTTGCTGTCACAGAAAAGATGTGTTTAATAATCACTTGTAGAGGAAACAAAAGCAAACCCAGTGACAGCCCTAGTAATTCCCACCTTCCTTATTGCTGACAGACGGCACAAGGATAAGAACAAGCTGGTTTACATCCATGGACACTAATATACAACCAATGGTGATGTCCCAAAGGAAATGTCACCAATTAGCATGAAAGCTGCTGCAGTTATCAACTTAGACAAGATTTGGCTGTGGAAAGTACAAGGTTTTAAGATGAATCTATGATTCTTTGTCCCAAGTGTTTTCCTATCCAAGCACATGTGGAGATTTGTAAGACAGCTCAAGTGAACTTCTTGGTAGGCTCCTGTGGTCTGATGAAGCCATTTGCTCCATGCTTGTCTTGCTTCCAGTGCTTGTAGCCTCAGGGAATGAGGTATCGCAGTGTTACAGTGAAGAGAAATAGGCTTGTGTGTGTATATATATGAGGCAAGAAATAATGGGATTGCATGGGAAAGGCCTTTAAAAATAAAGGTGGAAATGCATGATGGAGACATGGAGAATAGCAGGGGAAGGATTTGGGTTCCTTCATTTTGCATAAACTGCTCAATACCCTGCACTTAATCTGAAAGTGGGCAGGAAAAAATGAGGGGAAAGTACCACACCATCTGTAACAACTGCCATGACAATTTGTGCTGCATTAAAAACCTTTCCCTGAAGCTGTGCTTTAATAAGATTCCTAGTCAGAAGTCAACCCCTGCCTAGTAATTCATTCTAAACTCTCAGAATGCATTTATTAGTGAGGAAATGGCAGAAGTGAAGTGACCACTTCTGAAGTCCATATTCAAAATCACCCAAACATAGTGTCATTCTGAGTTAAAACCGAAGGACAGGGAGTGCTGTAACATGCAGTGAGTGTTATCTTCTGCGTTAGCGGGAGGCTAAATGAGCATTGTTTAAAATAACATTTTATTGGGTTTTCTTAAAGTGGATACTCCATGTGATAGATTATGGGCTTTATCTCAGATAAAGTAACTGAATATTATAAAGGAATTGTTTGGAAGACAGGGATACGCTTTATCATATTATAGCTTTTGCGTCATATTAAATGCTACTTACATGCCTTATTGAAATCCAGAGCTCTTGCTTGGTGTTTCTTTTTGAGGCATACAAAAGCTTATGATTCACAACCTCTTACATGGTGAATATATTAATGAGCTACTGCATATTTTATTGTTCTGTATTATTCTAAAAGCCATTAATCTGTTTTTCTTGGTTATCAGTTATGGCAAAAACATGATAGTTTTTCCCCAAGTTGCACTGCTGCTAAGCAATTTCAGGACTTTAAAAACTAATTTCTTTAGCTACTTTTTGGACTCATTCAACTCGATTCCTTTCTTCCTTTATTTTTCCTGTTGAAAATTATATCCAGCCAAAGACCTAGTGTATTTTTATCTGAATACGGGAGGGTAAATTCTGCTTTAGGATACTTGCACGTTCTTTCATTCAAGTAGATTAGACTTGTGTATGGATCTCAGGCCCTAATTATGTTTCTAATAATAGAAACTTGTTGCTATAAATACATAGCTCATTGAAATGATTCCTGTATGTTTAGGCTGCAGACGTGACTTCGACAATTCATTAACCTCCCAGTTCTCCACTTGACATGTTTGATGATTAGTGGAGGGCCTGCTCAGAGAACACAAGGAGAAGGAGTATTCGTCATCTGTCTCAAGGGAATAAAGCCAAACTACCACTGTGGGAGCAAGTGGCAGTGGCATCAAGCTCTTCCTGTGCCCTCTGTCATGGTCTAGTATGGGGTGGAGCAGACCCTGCTGTAACTTCATTCTGAAGGCTTTTAAAACTGGGGCCACCTCCTAGAGTCCCATGTGCTGCTGTTTTGACTCTACCAGTAGTGCTGCATGATTCATCTTTTGTTTTCCATAACGAGCTGGTTTATTTGCTGAAAGGGGGAGGGAAATAGAAAATGAAGTTAGAATAGAAATTTATATCTATTTGCTGTAAGTCATAGAAAGTCATAGTGGAAGGTGTCCCTGTCCATGGCAGGCGCCTGGGACTAGGTGATCTTTCAGGTCCCTCCCAAGCCATTCTAGGAGTCTGTGTTCAACATAGCTGCTTTCTAATTAGCTTTTGGGAAAGCTTCAAGTTACACGGGGGTCTGTGGGGTTCCTAGGCATGTAGTAAATAGTTTTGTGCATGTATTTCAGCCTACTGTTCATCCCAAGAGCATGATTTTGCTAAGGATCACTGCTTTCACTAGTCTGAGCAGCAGTTCCCTTGTGAGTGGTAAAAATATATATTATATACATTATGTACTGTATTTATGACAAGGCTCTTGTAACTTATCTGTGTTTTCTTTTCTTAATGGCTTTAGTTACTACCAAAACTAAAACTATTTTAGTTACTACAAAGCCAAAGCTATTTACTATTGACTTGTGTATTTTATTTGATGTCCAAAAGAGGACATCAGTGAGCAAATAAGACCTTTCTTACTAACAAACTCATCATTTCCATGCTGTAAAAGGAAGTGTGTGGACCACAGACCAGGTTAAAGTAGGATTTAAGGGATGCACAGATCCTGTGATGTCCCAGCTCTGAGGAGCCCGTGTCACCTATGGGGAGCAACTGTGCTTCTATTGTGATCACAGGGCTTAATGATGCAAGTTTGAACAAATCACATGCATATGATACGGCAAACAAACTCTCATTTTACCCTGGCAATTATTGATTTATATTCCCAGAGTGACAGAAAGCATTTTTATGTTTACATCCAGCAACAAGTTGTTGCCACGGCAACATGAGCGGTGGGTACCTTTCTCATCCCACCCTCATCCCAAAGTGAAACCCAGTAGGTTCTGAAACTCTCTACAGACTGTTGCAGTGGTAAATAATGTGTTACTTCTTGCCTCCTTTCATGGGGGTGGTGGAATAATTCATGTTCCAGTGAAGTAAAGTGTGAATCTACTGCACCTTCAGCTGTGAACTGGGCAAAGTCCAACGTTCCCTACAAAAAAGAGCTGGAGAAGTTTCATTTTTGCTCTTTGACTCTTTGCCTTCTTCCTTCTCGCTTTAAGGGAGCGAAACAACCTCCACCAAAATCAAAATTGCTCTCAATGTTTCCTTGAATTGCATACTGCTAAATAACTCTGAAAGTCTGCAGCCTGTTTGTACTACACATGAAGCCAGTAGTAGAGTTTGCAAAGTCAAGCTCTTTGTGAAGGGACCCAGGCAGGGCACATGTGACGTCTGTTTGCTGGACACAACTTCAGTACTTTACAGCCTTGCCAGGTGATTGTCCTTGTTTCATAGGGAATCTCCCCAAAGGCAGACATGAGGCTTCTGTCTTTAATGCTGATTTTCCAGGTCTTACTTGGTCTTACAGCAGCCTTGGTTTATGCTGTGACTAAGAGCAGGTTGCTTTTTCTGTATATGCAGACTACTGCTGTAGAGAACCTGTACTCCAGCTCTGAAGCGTGGTCTGCTGAGTGCTGACCTGCTGCCGCCTCTGTTGCTGCAAGAGTGTATGTTTGCACTTCAAAAATGATGCTTATATTCATAGAATCCCAGACTGTTTGTGTTGGAAGGAACCTTAAAGCTCGTCCAGTTCCAAGTCCCTGCCATGGGCAGGGACACCTTCCACTAGAGCAGGTTGCTCCAAGCCCTGTCCAACCTTGCCTTGAACACTGCCAGGGATGGGGCAGCCACAGCTTCTCTGTGCCAGTTCCCACTTCTGTTATCACTGTATTCTTCTAACGATGCTGAAATATCAGTTTTCCTGGGCAAAGGCAGGTACAGCTAAATGGCATACCTGAAGAACAAGCTCTTGCAGTAGCACCTCTAAACTCAATTATGTGAACTTCTCCAACCAGCACTGGGGTGCATGTGGTTCCCGTCTAGACCCTCACAGCGAAGGTTTGCAAACAGAGATGCTTCCTGCCTAAAAGAAGTGGTGTCACGTCCCCAGAACCTGTTTTCTCCTGCTGTTCTGCCAGCTGCTGGTTGCTCAGGCAGGATTGTGGAGTCTCTGTCCTTGGAGTTACTCCAAACACAGCTAGACTCACCCTGAGCAACCTGCTGTGGGGGATCCAGCCCTGAGCAGCAAGGATCTCCAACACCTCTGCCAACCTCAGCAGTGTGAGGAAATAGACCCAAACCACTTGTGCCAGCCCTCTGTGGGTTGGCTTAAGGTGAATACTCATGACTTACACAGCTGGAGCAGCCTTCTGCCATCCTGGGGTGCCCCATAAAGGCTTCTCTGCTCCCTGTCAGCCTTGCTGGAATAGCAGAAACAAGAATCATGACTACTCCATCAGTGTGTCAAAACCCTCAATACCCACTTTGCTGCGCCTGCTTGTAGTGTTGACCGGCTGGAGTTACTTACCATTAGTGGATGAGCAGGTACTTAAAAAAACCTGTTCTTTATTTCCTTCATCCCCATCTTGTAAGGTTTAAATATAATTAAAAGGAGATTGACTGAAAATCAAGTTTGGTTTATCTGTGGGTGACCCAGCAAACCACATCTTTTTAATTTCATGCATCAATGAGATGATACGTCATGCTTTGTACAGTGCGACAGCTTGCTACATTGCATAACTCCACATGATGATGCAGCCAGGCATGCAAAATTACCCTGATCCTCAGATTCGGGAAACTCGAGGCAATGAGTGACTTCCTCTGCAACTTGCATTGTACAGCAAACCCTGTTCTTCCCCATCTTCCCTCTTATTCTGTACAAAGGATGGGAATGGAGGATTTTGACAGATGTGCTTGGGTAATGGTTATAAAATGTAACTCCAGAGTGGATTGGGGTTGGACCAACACAGTTTCCCAGTCAGGAGCTGCTCAAAGTCATGGGCATCTCTTTAGCTGTCAGCTTAGCTGGGGAATGACACTGGATTATTGGGCTTCCTGCAGGGGCTGTGCCTTTCTTTTAGTGGTGGTATGAGTCGATAGCTCCCACATTTCCTTGCATTGCATTTACCAGCTCTTAGGACTATTCTTGTGATACAGAGAGGTTATGAGTTCAAGAAACCTCATGAATTTGCTTTTCTACCTTTCCACATCACACAGCCCCATCAGCACCCGCCAGGCACCGGTGTTTGTGGCTGATTTCTCTTGGAGTGATGGGGAGAGGGATGTTGCTGCACCTCTTCTACTCTTCTGCATGGCTCTTGGGACATCTCCTCTGCTTCCATCCCAGGGAAGGGAATAGGAATATTGCTCAGCAGGCACAGGGCTGCTCTGTGGGACGCTCTGCACCCATCCCTGAAAGCCACCAGCAGTATGTGCTCTGTCTTGCTGTGTCCCAAGGGGTGTATAAGTATGAATTGTAGGGAGAATAAAAGGCTGATGCTGGGCATGGAAAACTCTGGAGTCAAAGGCTGTGGTTTGCCACACATATGCATCCAGTTCTTTGCTTGGGGCAAAGTTTTTGCTTCATATCTGACATCTGTCAGAGGCTCCTTGTGTGTAATGAAGATTCTTCAGGCATTTCTCACGTGGCTGCAACAATGGGGAGCTCTGAGAAACTGCTCCTGATGACCACACTTGAAAGCATGGTCAATGGGGAGGACTGTCCGTGGGACCTTTCTTGTCTGCTTGTGCTCATGAATTACCACACTACCTGGGAGTAGCTCAGGGAAGTCCCTGGCCCAGAAACAAGTAGCATGTGCTTATCTGAAGAGTGAAAATCAAACCAAAATGATCTAGTGGACTATTAAGAATCAGACTTGCTGTTGGGGTTATTGCAGTGACTGGGATAGATTTTGGTAACGGTGACAATGACATAGCTATTTAGCTGCAAATCAGAGTAGCCAGAATGGGGGTTTGGATTTCTCTGGGTGGTGAGCAAATGTTGCTGTTGTGGTTGGAAGAAGTCCCTTTGGAGCAGGAGCTGTTGTCTGCTTGTGTGGTACCCAGTGTGATGGAGTTGAGCTCCTCCAGCTCTATTTACATGACTGTTAAAAGAAGGGAAGATGAACTGCCTGAAACCAACTTCTCACTTTAATCCCTGTATCAGCAAATAGGCTTGAGTAAAATAGAATTAGCATGTTTCAGAGAGGTAGGAGAGGACCATGAAGGTTTGGAGTCCTTGGATATTGTTCTTGCTTGAGTTGTTTTGCATTTCCTCAAAGTGTACAGTGCCCTCTGGCACAATATACATCCACACTGCATCGCTAAGTGCTGAAACTTCACATCTTAATTCTATGCGAGTGGTTTTCTCTTGAGGCTCCGGTGCCTGTGTGGAGAAGGAGCCTGAGAGCAGCACGAAGGAGGTTACACGTTATGCAGAGAGGTGTTGATGGTGTATTAAAACATATCCTCACTAATGTCATTTTTGTTTGGTACAATCGTATTTGAAGCACAGCCACTTTGAGGTTCAGTGAAGAAAAGCCTGTTTATTTGGAGCTGATGGAGGTACTTGAATGGAGGATAACTAGGATATAGGGTTCTGGGATAAATTACTCCACTTGTATTCTCTTTTCCTTTTAATCTGGAATGCACATAAGCCACACAGCAATATTATCATCACTTTGCACTTTCCTTGGGAAGTATCTTAATATTCTATAATCCTCTTTGCTGTAGAATGGGGACTGAACTAAGATGGAATTATATTTTAATGTAATTCCTCATGAAACAAAAGGGGACCGTGTTCAGAAGCTGGCTAGATATATGGCAAATAGGAACTAGGCAAGCTGTGTAACATCATGACCAGTTTCTATGGCAACAAAAATGTCAGCTATCCTTTTGGCTGATTCTATTAATCTGTGGTAGAAGCACTGATACTGACACATGCGGAATTTATTTAAACAAGAAGGTGAAAAGATAACCTCCACACAGCTCATAAACAAGGGTGAAGTTAAGCCACTAACATAATGCTATCTGACATATATATAACAGTGTAACAGGCAAGTAAGACATATCCAAGGCAGCCACTCGGAATTTTGTCAGGAAAGTGATTAAGCCATTTATTGAGAGAAGTTACCCACTATTGTTTGGTTTTGGATAAGATGCCATGTTGCCTTGGCCAAAAAATGCTGCCCTGTGTTCACCTGCGTGCAGTGGAATCAGTGCCTAGGTAGCAGTGAAACCACCAAGCAGGGTGTAATCTGAGCACTTGGGACATCCTAAACTAGCAGTTTTGGGAGTGTTTCCCTCCTCCCCCAGAAGCTACTGGCTTCTGTCCTATTGTGGCTGCCTGATGGAGGAAGCTGTAGCACTCAGTGATTAAAATGCGTGGACCGGCCACTGGAAAATGGGAAAAGCAGTTGCAAGGAAACAAACTCCATTCTGTGTTTCCTCTATGTGGGTCAGATGTTTTCCTAGGGATACTCAGAAATGCTTGTGCTACACTATTTTCCTTTGGTACTTTATCCTTTATTCTCTTGTTATTGAAATAGCTAAATGTTTTCGTACTTCTCAATGTACCATGACAATACAAACTGTACGGTGATGTTGGAGCACAAAATAACTATGGCTGCAGATATTTGTCATTATGATAAAACAACATCTTTTCATCTTTATCTTGGAATTACAGGCTCCTCAGGAAGATGCCAGTGTCTTGTTATGGAAAATGAATTTTCAGTAGTAGAAAGATATCTTTTAACTTATTCTTGAGCTCTTCCTGTTTGCCAGAGGCATGGAGAAAAATTAGCTTCTTCCCCAATTCTTTTGCTGGTTTTATTAAAATTCATAGTACAAGGAAGTGCCATATAGAAGTGCTTGGTGTGTGACTGAGGGGAAGAAGAGCTGGAAAATGCAGAGCTGAATTTATTACATTATTAGCTGGCTGCTGTCTGGATTTTTTGTTGTTATTTAAAGAGTAAGCCCTCAATATCTTTGTCCATTTGAGGTTTGTAATGTACTGAAGAGGATTTAATGCAGCATTAATGTGTTTCTGATGGTAAAAGAAGTTGAATTGCCACAATTGTAGCCACAGTATAGCTCCTGGAAACAGCCTTTGTATGAACTGTTGCAGAGCTGCTTGTTGTTGAACAGAATCAGGTTCCTACAACCGGCGGCACTGCCTCTTGCATCCCTGTGACTGCTGGCTTTGTTAAGCAGGTGTTGGTGCAGAATTTCACAAATGCAGAATATTTTGAGCTTTTCTGAAGCTAAAAAGATAAGTGGTGATAGTATGTGGTATATGGCAAGCTGGTTTCTCCTGGTTTCCAGCTGGAGCAACATTGAAGACGAGTTTCTTATCAACCTGCATATTTAATATCGTCGGTTCAAGAAGTTCTGCCTCAAACTTCCATGGGAGTTTGCCAGTGTTTTAAACAGCTTCTATCTTTGTAATGTAGTAGCAGAGAAATGTGGAATGTCACTAGATATTAAAGTAAGCAAATGTCACCGAGACTGAGCTTGAGAGCTTGAAATAGCATTGTCCTGTCCCTGTCTAGGGAAAGTGAGGATGGAGTGCTTCCTGAAAAACTCTATTCCTTCCTAAATCCCAGTGCAGTTTGACCTCATCAAGAGCTTCTTCCAAGATGACTGTGATGATTCTGCATTTCTTTGCTTTCTATAGGATACTTGAACTATAGGTGGGAAGGTTTCTCTAGTCCTGGTAGTAGTTAGAGTGCCTTGGGTTTCCTTTCTGTCTTGGCATGCTTCTATTGGAGGTGCTTTCTTTTGTACCTCTTCATGAAGGACCCATCTGAGCTCAGGGCTCCCACAGGCTGGGCAGTGTCCAGCCCCCCGGAACCTCACTAGTCTAGAGCATGGGAATGTTGTGTGTATCCTGAAAAACAAAGAGCAACAGACTTTAAACCTTTTCCTTGACTAAAAGAAAGGAAGCCTGTTCTTTATCCTGCCTTGTTACAGCAAACCCAGGCTTTCTTCTGCAAAGAGGATAAAATCTCCTAAAAGAGGAGGCGAGGGAGTGGAAGTGCTTCTAATTGTTTTTATTCCTAAACAGGGCTGACATACCATATGTAACAAAGACTACCAACTCTTAATCTGGGTGGAAAGTCATGCCAGAGACTATTGTGAGAAGACTGCAGTCTTTCCTTCTGAAGCCACTGACTTGGAAAACTTGCACACACAAGAAGGTTGACCTTTTGAGGAGTCACAGACATTAACTTTTGATTAAGTACTGTATTTAATTTCACTGAGCATCTAACCCGAGGGCAGGTTCTAGCTTAGTGTACTTTGAAGTCAAATGCCTGGCTGGTCCTATCATGATCAAAACATGGTTTGAGTCCTAGACATTAGCAAGGCAAATACCTTTGGTGCAAAAGCATCTACATCTTGACTTAAGCCATCCTTGTATGATTTTGAAGGTGTTATTTGGGATACCTCCTTTAGTGTTTTAAAACTAAGGACCCTCATTTATTCTTTTGTCGTCTTCTGTTCAATAACCCAAATTTTTAGCTGGCAGAGAAGAGTGAATCTGTTTTAGTTGTGTGAATTGCCATCCCTGTATGCCAAGGATGGACTGGCTTTGTGTTAGCACACTTGGATTTCCTTGTCAGCCTTGCCTTTGGCCCTTCAAAGACACAAATACTGATTTTAGTGATTATTTTTAAGACGTATTTATAGATACCCATCCCTACATATATATATAAAAATATTATTTATAATATGTGTATTATATATATATAAGGCATATTTTAGATACCAAGCATTGTGTTTAAAGTCCAGGCATTCCTTGTCAATAACGTGGCAGTGGC
Source organism: Forpus xanthops (assembly GCA_032466535.1). NCBI lineage: Eukaryota > Metazoa > Chordata > Aves > Psittaciformes > Psittacidae > Forpus > Forpus xanthops. The sequence goes on from JASSUY010030101.1 coordinate 23,760, forward strand.
CTGCCAGATACGTGTCTAGTGAGGCAAATGTTACTAGAGGATCTCCTCAATAAAGCCTGCCAAAGGACTAGAAACCACGTTGCTGTGTCTTGGCAGCTTTGACGTGTGTCAGAAGCAGGGTCTGTAATCTGTGTCTTCCTCTTCATAGCACAAGGACTGGTGTTTTCAGGGTCACATCGGAGCAGGCTAGGTCAGAAGTGAAAGGTGGTCTGAGCCTGATGTTCATTAGCAAGCTTCATAGCTGCTTAAGTGCCTTATTTGATAGTCCTAAAAGTGGATGGATGCATGACTTACTGTGTAATTTCACCTCTGAAGGGTACAATTGGGATCACTTAAGTTGAAGGGCCTCCTTATGCTGATAACTAATGTTGGTTCTTCATCTGCTTTAAAATTGTGGTAAAATAGTAAAATATCTGAAAAAGGTGACATGGGGTGAGCTTCATTTTCTCTATTCCTTGTACCTCACAGCCTTTTCTTCCCTTTCCCCGTCTACCCAACCTTAAAAAATCAATTTGAAGGAAGCATTTGGTATGTCAGGCTGCAGATCTGTACTCTAGGACTCCCTTTGGATTGCTGTTAACTTAAGCTCACGGTAACAGTGTTTACAAGGGTTTGGGTTATTGTAATATAAGAAACTTATGCTTGTTGGTTGAGTTGCATTCATGTAGGCTCTCAAACCAGCTCTGTTCTATAGGGAGAAGTGGTTCTGCTTGAGGGTTTCATTAAATTATTTGGCTTAACCAGGGAGGCACAGCTGTGAGGGGATGGATGTGCGTGGTTGCTTCCTGTGGCTCAGCCAACACGGAGTTGAATTGCAGTTACATGATGGCTTGCAGCAGTCTACTGCTTCCTTGGAGGAAGGAAATCTGTTTCTTCCTTGTTGCCAGGAAGACCTTATCAGCCTTGGGGTGTAACACAGGCAAACCCATTAGATTCAGAGCTGCTATGTGTTGGATCCAAAATGCACTCCCCATTGAATTTCCTTCTGCCAAAGAAAAGCAAACCGGCCAGGACCAGGTATTGTTTCTCCAGAAATCCGGAACTTTTGCTGGTGCATGAGGGGAATCATTTAACAATCACAAAACCTACCTCAGCTGTCAAAAACCCCTTTGACAGTCAGTATATTCCTGGGATGGATAAATGACCGCAGGGTTTTCTTCCATGTGGGCTGTGTCATAGTAGGAGATTCACTGCAGTCAATGTGTGAATTGAAGACTTACCTTTGTGTGATACTTACAGGAAATAGTGAAGTGAGAGGATATTGCTTTTTTATTGGGCCGTGTGCTGAATTCACACTGGAGATGTCCTGTATTAAATCAGGCAGGATTGGAACTGCTGGAGATGTGGTGAAGTCAGTGCAGATGTGCTGATTCACTCTTCTCTACGTGCAGCATTAAGGCCAATCCTTGTTACCAGACTCAAACCATCTAAGATGACACAAGACTGTGATGCTGAACGTTTTTAGGCAATTGCTGTTTTTGTCAAAACTGTCTGTAGCTTTTCTTCTCCAGCGCAATATGGTAAGTAATGAGCTATTGGAGTAATGTCTGTTTGAAACATCCGTAGCCATATGGTAATGTGGGAGGCGAGGATAAAACAGGGCTCAGTCACAAGTGTTTACTTTGAAACATAGATAAAAAGGCAAGTTTTGAGCTGCCAGCTCAGTGACGTGTTGGATCAGGTACTGGAAACAGTAGGTTTTTAACTACTTTTTGTGCTTAGTGAACTTTAAAATCCCAAGCACTTAAATCCCTTATGCATTAGTCCTTCTGATTGCTGTTTTCAAATCTGCACCGTGAAACAACAGGATGAACTGATGTTGTCTTTGAGTGGAGCCACGACCAACTAATCCACAGATTTATTAAATCTTATTTTGAGCATCAGTATGAGCTCTGTGTTGTTAAAATGGGGAAAGCCTTGCTTAAGAAGGTTAGTGAAAGTGTCTGCCTGCACTTGCAAGGTAACTTCAGAGGTTTTGGGGTTCTTTTAAGAGCTGTTCAAGATTCCTTGGCAAGTGCTTCACTGAGTAGTTTAATTTTATCCCAAAGAACTGAGGAACTTGGGCTCCTGAGCCACAGCTGCAGGAGGAGGAATCCTCTGGAGAAGCAGGTGGGCTATTTTGGTAACTGAAGTGTGTTTGGAAGAGGCAAGTCATAAAAGCATCTCCTTAGAGATGAATCCTCATTTGGGATCAGGGAAGTTGCACTGAGTATTTTTCCTTTGCTGAGCTTTCCACCTGTGCTCTTGATTCCTTTCTTCCTCCTGGAGCAGGAGCCCCAGACCTCAGCTCCCTGCTCCATCCTGGAGTTGCCATGTTGGAAACCGTTGGGGATGAAGGAAAACAAGCCTTTGCGCACCCATCAGTGAGGTGTTTGAAGTCCAGTGGTATTAAGAAAACATTTTGGTTCAACAAGAGAAAATGTCCCATGGCTCACAGGCATGTCATGTTTAAAGTCTGTCTGCAGATTAATTAGATCAATGATCCTACTGGGGAAGAGGAAGGTGAATATGTAGGCGAAGAGAGAAATTTACTGCATCAATATGTTCCCGCAGTTTCCTCCAGGAATATGTTATTGACTGCTGCTCACCTGAAGGATGCTTATTGATTGTTAATAGGAAATTTTGTGAAGTGGTTTGATCAGTCTGGAGAAGAGAAGAAGGTTCCAGGAAGATCTTAGAGCAGCTTCCAGTGCCTAAAGGGCCAAAAAGAAGTCTGGAGAGGAGCATTTTACAAGGAAATGTAGGCATAGGACAAGGGAGAATGGCTTTAAACTGACAGAGAGGAGATTTTGGTTAGACATTAGGAAGATATTTTTCCCTGTGAGGGTGCTGAGGCGCTGGCACAGGGTGCCCATAGAAGCTGTGGCTGCCCCATCCCTGGCAGTGTTCAAGGCCAGGTTGGACAGGGCTTGGAGCAACCTGCTCCAATGGCAAGTGTCCCTGTCTGTGGCAGAGGGTTGGAACCGGATGAGCTTTAAGGTCCCTTCCAACACAAACCAGTCTGGGATTTTCTTTGCAAAGTAGAAGCACAGAGCAGGGAAGGGGGGAAATCAGAAGTCTCAAGCTCTTCTAATACCGTAGAGAGATGTATTTCCTAATACTGTATGGGCTTTTGGTTAGAGAGCACTCTGTATGCTAATTGAGTGTTGTCTTATATTGATACAATCTTGAGGTTGTGTCTGGTCAGCATTAATGGTAAGTGACAAAGATGCATTTCAGAAACTCTGTTTCATCAGATGGGAATTATATCCTGTAAATGGAAGCCCAGATCATAATATTTTATCCCTGTGTTGATTTATCCCAGTCTCAGACTATTTATATCAGTTTGCAACTGGCAAACATCATCTTATCTGTGATCTTCTAATTGAACACATACAATACGGTCATTATACACACTATAATGTATATGTATATAAGAGATGAAGGCTTCTTGAAACATATATAAATGGATTCTAAAATTGGTTTTGAGATGAAATTGCTTCATAAAGGAAGCATATTGTATATATGCCTGTATGTGCAACACGTACATATGTTTTTATAAACTTTATAACCATGTTTAATGTGTGTGCTTTAAACTTCTAGAACCATATTGCCTAGAGAAGTGTGCTTGTAATTGTTCGCAAGATAAGTGATCATAATTGCTGTGATTTTTGAGCACAATTATTGTAAGTAGCTGTGTATCAAAATGGGTGTTTAGAAAAATGGGCTTTTTCTGTGCAAGAATCATCTTTTATTTACATACACATATATATGTTATTTACAGTGTGTATATATATATAGGTAGGTGTGTCTATATGTATGTATGTGTGTATATTATATATATATATAATCCTCGGAAAGTGGCTTTGTTCTCACAGCACTCAGGTAACTTCACTAAAATTAAACAGAAACAAACCCAGCATCTCCCCATCAGTTTTGGTGCTACACACAAATGTCTTCACAGCTATTTGCACTTGAAATGTTTCATTTGCCAACTCCAATGTGGCATTCACAAATGCAGATTAGTTATGGGAACACTGTTGGCTGCTGCTTCCTCCTTTCAGATGTGGCTGAGACTGGACATTTCCTGCCCAGACTTGCAGGCAGCGAACATATGGTCCGGTGGAGAGTTTATGGAATAACTTGCTGGGAGTACTTTAAGTGTTCCAGAAATCTCCGAGGCAAAAATGCACCATTTGGAACACAACTTTGGCATTTCAGATGAATGCTGATATTCCTTCGCTCACTTGTATTGTTGCATTTCACAATGACAGTGCAGACAGGTAGATTGCAGGTTAAATTAACAGATGTAAATCTCTGCCTTCATCAGCTGTTTGCTTGAAATGGAAACACTTTCTGGGGTCTGCATTACTAGAAAAATCACTCTATCATCTTAACAAGTGAATTCCACAGCATCCATAGCTAGCAACAGTGGGATTGTCTCTCTGAGATTTACAATTTCTCACTTCATGCTGTACAGCACTTCTGTTTTACCAAATGCATTCAGTGCCTGCCATCACTTGAGAACTAATTGTGCCTTGTACTTCTGAACTGAAAAGCGTTCTGAGCATCAGTTTTCATACAGTTTAGCTTTTCATAGCCCACAGCGTATGAATGTAGAACAGCAGGTTTTTAGTTTTGTATTTACTCCAAGGGTGTGTTTTTCATAAATGCCCTGGTACATGGGGTCAGGATTCAGCTGATGTAAGTCACTATATTATACCAGCTAATATCAGATGAGGATCTGCCTGAATGTGACATACCTTGAAATATGATGCAGATTAATGCATGATAGAATAACTCACCACTGGCACAGGGTGCCCAGAGAAGCTGTGGCTGCCCCATTCCAGGCAGTGTTTCAAGGCCAGGTTGGATGGGGCTTGGAGCAACCTGCTCTAGTGGAAGGTGTCCCTGCCTGTGGCAGGGGGCTGGAACTGGATGAGCTCTAAGGTCCCTTCCAACCCAAGCCATTGCGTGCTTTTTGTTCATCATGTGGCACTTGTATGTTTAGATCCTTTATGTGGTTCATCTCGACACTGCAGGTTAAGTTCTTGTGGTTAGATGATGTTGCCTTAGGGTGGTTACCAACATCAGGTTTGTTGGCTCACCTGTGATGAGGTCTGCTTGGAGAACTGGTGGCAGGCTGCCTGGCTGTGGAGCTAAGTAACTGTTCCTGGAGGATGGAGAGGCTCAGAAAGTGCTTGGATGAACATACATTGATGGAAACACAACCTGAGGGTTTTCATATGATCTGACTACTTGTCTCATAATGCCACTGGAGCTGGTCCAGGATCATACCATGCCTCTGGTAGCATTTTTCTGGCGGACTGTTGGCTTGTTTGATCAGCCCACAGTTGGTTCCTATTAAATATTTTCAGATAAATACATAGCATGAGGCAAAAATTAACTTCAGAGTGGCTTAAAGGTTGCTCCTTAGGTTGAAGAGCCACCTTTGTCCTTTCTGTTGGGTAACTTGTGACTGTAGCTCACGTGAAGTGACCAAGAGCGTTACCTTTACAACTAAAGGATGTTCTGTGAAAGGGTAACTTTTCTCATTTCAGATCAGATATGGTCTCTTGCAGAAAGACTTTCACCTTCCTTTTCCCAAGCTGTCCCTTCCTACCAGCTTAAAAAGGAAGGGTGGAGCCACTTGCCTGCAGCAAAAAATGTTTTCATTACCTGTGTTGGCTACCTCAGTGAAACCCAGTTCTGTGTCACCATTACTTTTTCACCACAGGTTTTCGAGGCTCATAAGAACGGTGGAGTTCTGAGCATTTTCCCTTACCAAACTTGGTACCATGCTCTTGTGGGGAGTCTTTTTTTCTAAGCTCCTCACCCTTTTCTTGTACCATCAGGGGAAAGATGGTGCCCAGCTCTAGGCTGTGGTGCCCGCCCAGACTCTTCCCACTGTGCATCTTGTCATGCTCCATGTCCCTCTGTGGACCTAACTCTAGACCAACTAAATTATATTTCTAAATGAGACCCTTCTAGTGCCCAAAAAAACCATCAAACTTTGCATTACTTTCTCAATATTTGCATCACAAGCTAAGCAGGGAGGGAAATCAGAACCTATTCAGTACTCTAAATACAGCAGATTGTTATCCTAATGTGTTATCCAGCAGTAACAAGCTAAGTAATTCAGCGCACTTTTAGGTCTCTATACAAACTGTTGAGCTAAAATGAAACTGTTGATTAAGGTAAGTGCATACCTCAGTGTCGATGGATATTGCTGTTTTGTTTTTTTCAGCTCTTTCCAAGTAGAGGAGATCTGTAAATATACAACTGTTATAGAATCACAGAATAGGTAGGATTGGAAAGGACCTTAACGTCATCCAGTTCCAACCTGCCTGCCATGGGCAGGAACACCTCCCACTAAACCATGCCACCCAAGGCTCTGTCCAACCCAGCCTTGAACACTGCCAGCGATGGA
>JASSUY010030101.1:30268-44362 GCA_032466535.1 Forpus xanthops
CTGCCAGCGATGGAGCATTCACAACTTCCCTGGGCAACCCATTGCAGTGCCTCACCACCCTTACAGTAAAGAATTTCCTCTTTATATCCAATACTTGTTCTTGTAAAGCTTCTCATAGGCTGCATTCCTTTGCTTCTTACTCTCTGTCTGGTGTGATCACTTTAAACTCACACTGCAAACCTAGTTTTTTCCGTCACAAGCTTGTGCATTCATGAGGGGTTTTATTTTAAATCCTACCTCACTGCTGGAGATCAAGCGTCACATAAAGAAAACCTGGCTGCAGGACTGTGATAAAGCAGAATCATCAGCTCCTTTTATTTTCTTTATGTATTTAATAACTGAGGATGAAATGGTTGTTTTACTTTGCCTCTTCTGTACCCCCTGTGAAAGATCCCCGAGTTTCTAGAAAATGGAATATTATCCCACTTGCATATTGCATCCGTATTTAAGAAGCTCATTCTCCCCATGTGGAGAACTTGTCAAAGGGGGGAGATAGCTTTATGAGGGGGTCATATGTATTTGGTCACTTCTTCTGTACTTGTATGATTAACATGGGTGTGCTCTCCTGGCATAGAGAACCTCCAGAGCCATGAAGGTGGCTGTGCTGCCTTTGTGGTGTGCTGCTGTAGAGTGTTAGTGAGGCCTTGGCAGAGAAAGGGAACCCTTTCCTTTGATTTCGGATAGCTTCATCATAAATAGGTAACATCCTGGGATGATCCCATTAGCAAACCGATTTGCAGAGATAAAATTGAATCTCTTGACCTCTATTTTTACTATTCAGACAAGTTACTCTGTGTAATAGAGGTGTTTGCTTCCTGTGCACTAAGGTACTTGCTCTTAAGGAGTTCCGAGTGGGTAAAATCCAGATGTAGTTATTTCCTTTTGTATAAGGAAATCCTTGCTCATAGCGAGAGGTATTAGCCTTGATCTGTGCATGCACCTGCCACACCTTGCCACAACCAACCCTTAAATTCTCAAAGTAAAGCTTATGTATTAGGGGAAAATGCAACCCCATGATCTTGAATGGTTCTTTAGGCAATGCAGTGAATCCATGGAGGAGGATGATGCATAGGCGAAGATGGCTGGTGGTCTCCTTAAAGCAATGAGGTGAAGAACACAATAAATCCTTCTTTAGGAAGCTTATTTTAACACAATTTTGGATACATGGGTGGAACAACACTATTCCTACTGCAATAAGCTGTCATTGCTTCTATAACTAGCCTGATGTTAACAGTGTGATAGGAGTTCACCTTAATTTCGAAGGCAAAGTTGTGTTATAGAGGCTCAGATCCCAGAAAATTGATACACGAATCTTTAGTCTTGGTATTGAGTATTTAGATAAATAGACATTCCAAGTAAACTTTTGCGGTGTTTGCCTAAATTAGAAAGCAAGTAGTTTGTCGTTTATACATGTATATGCACACATATATTGATGTGTTAAGGAAACCCCACACATGGTCATTTAAATCTTTTTATACAGATATAAATGTTGGAAGTGTAAAATGGTCAGATTTTGATCTGAGTTTTCATTGTGGTGGCTCTGTCTATGGAGATATTTCTGACTTGTACCATTTCAATCATGTTCAGAAGCTGACTGACTCCTCTGTCAGCGCAGATACAGGGAAGCTGTTACAAAATGATCCCTTTAATCCTGTGCCATTTTTATGTGCTGATTAGAATCGGGGTAATTTCAGCCTGTATTGAAGGAGTTAATCTTCCTGATGGAGATGTGAAAAGTAGGAGCCACTTTAAATCTCAATACCACATGCTGCCTTAGGGATCACACTGTGCTAAAACCCAAGATAAAAAGGCCTGACAAAGATTATTGACGGTTTACCTTTTAATGAGCAGCTTGGATTGATTTTTATTTCCCTCTGGGGCTGCTTGCTTTGCCCTGTTTCCACCCATGATGTCATGATTAACAAAACCAACAACAACAACAAAATTAAGGCTTCATATCTGAATAATTGCAGAAGAAATAAAGAGGAGCTGTGGCATTAAAGGAAAACCTGTGCCAAATCCCATTGAAGCTCCTAGGAAAAGCCAGAGCACTTAGTCAATGGGTTGGTGTTTCTCCTGTTAGAGGAAATGAGCCTTCTACCAAACACCACCTCGTTTCTTCATTTTTATTATATAATGTAAAAAATATATCATGCTGCAGATCAACAGAAAAAGAAGTCTAAAGAGAAAATGGCTTCAAATGTATTTAATGCTACTGTGAAGCAGTGATTTTAATTACTTTTGCCGAGCTTCCATCCCTCTACATCCAACGCTGAGCAAACCGCCTCTGGCTATGTTCCCCTCATTTTGTGCAAATCCTTCAGCTTCAAAAGAGGGCAGCTCTGCTGCCACAAAACTCTCATCCCGAAAGCTCTTAAGCTCTGACATCACCTATTCTGTTTGAGTCCTTGCATATAGACCTTGCCAGAAAACGGAGATTCCTCTTGGACATGGAAGGAAAAATTCCCGTTCTGCGTCAAGATGAAACAGTATTTAATAAGAGGACCCCAAGAAAAAAGCACACAAACCACCAACAATAAAACACATACATGGGATGTAAAAGGCTGTTTTTTTCCCCAGGAATGGCTTTCCAAAACAACAACCCTGTTTCTGAAGAACAGGATGGAGCAGAGCCTTCCAGGCAGGCAGATGGGAAGCTGGCGGCACAGAATGACGTGCAAAGTGGAAACTTTCCCGTGGAAATACATCCCATTTTTCTGAGGGCAGGAGAGGGACATACCCTTTGTGCTGGGTTAGGAGATGGCTGCAACCTTCTGGGCAGGGTTGGGCGTCTTGTCTGTGATCCATAAGTGGCTTTTGGAGCCAGATGAATTGAAGTGTGAAGAGTGACAATGCATGTGTGTGGCCACTTGGAGGCTATAGGGACTGGAAAAATGCAAATCCAAGCCAGATGGGGAAAGCTGAGGGAGCCCATTAATCCATAGGTGTTCCTCAGTTATGCTGGGGGGAGGTGTAAGTGGAATTGTGGTGTTTAAGAGCACTTGAAGAGCGGTACTTGTGTGAGGCTGTGCAGAGATGGATGCTGTAGAGCATCATTCCTTTATGCACTTGGCCTGTTGCAGAAGAAATGATGTTGGGTTGAGGACGGAGAGGGGGAAGCAAACATGGAAAGGAAACTGCCAGTTAAATCACTTGAACTTTCATTAAGTTCTTCTTTTCAGAGTGTTTGGTTCTTTGTTGTGCGTCTGTTCTCTTTAAGAGTGTGTTGAATAAATGTGGGCTATTCTCAGCAGTGTTTAATTTCACTTCCTTAAAGCACTTTCTTACCTATCAAATTGGCAGGCTGGAGGAACAGTTATTCTGCTGCAACTTCAAATCACCGCTTCAAAAATTGATCTGGGCTTAGGTATGTCTTTGCGTGTCCGTGCTTGTTAGCTTCATGTTGTGATTAACGTAATGGGCTATGGAATTTTACATGTACTCTATGCAAATGCAACTGAAAAACCAATTATTGAAAAGTGAAAAATGAACTCTAGGAGACAGTCATTAGACTGTTAGAATCCCCGGTTCCTTTGGAAGCTCTATTTGGGTAATACGTGGTTTTAATACTGAATTCCAACCCTGGAAAAAGCAATTGGCAGTTACAGTCTTTCAGGCAGTATGAAAACACTTTGACAGGCCTGCCTGCATGGGCTGCTGAGACCCACTGGGCTCTACCAGTTGGAAAATTAGTCACGGCTTCAATAACACGTTGTAGTCCACTTAGTACCCAATTTTCAAGGTCCTTACGTGTACAAGCATCTGTGAACTTAGCTTGGGTGGCTGGAGAGTATAATCCTTATTAGCTGGGCTGGATCCAGCAGCAGAGAGGCTCCCCTGGCTGCTTCCTTGCAGGACTATCTTCCACTGAACGTTTCATGTGGATGGATGGTGATGAATAGTCTCCTGTAAAGCCTGAGTAGGTAATTTTTGTGCCCAAGACCACAGGACAGGCTGTGGCAGCATCTATTGAGACAGCAAGTGCATTAATATTGCTGTGTTATGGGATTGTGGCCTCGATGGCATGGTTAAAGTTAACTGGAAAATGATGCTGACGATTTTCCCCTGGTTTATAATAGTTCTGTTCTTAAAACCATGTTTCTATTCATCTGCTAAAGCTGCTGCAGGGCGTTGTTGATCAGCCTCATGGCATTTAGAAACTGGTGACCCCCAGCTTTGGTTTAAAACCTCTTCAAAATGATGCTGTTGAGGGGCATAGATTGTGTGTTGAGCTGCAGGGAATGCACTTGATGTCCCAAGCTTACATCCTCTTGCTGCTCTGTCAAAGAACACAAGCATTTGGTGAGCTGTGCTCTCAGACTGGAGCTCATGTGAGTGTTTGTAGGGAATGAGGCTCAATGCGAAGCCAAAAAACCTGGTGCAAGCCCTTTGAGGAGCAGGGGAGGGAATATTGCCAGTCCTAGAATGTGCATGGACCGGTGCTGTTGTACCATCTTTCTAACCAGTGATCTATAACTAGCATTTGGCATGCTGAGGCGCAGCGTTGGACCCTTTACCCTCTCTTATCTTCCATTCCCATCACAAGTTTTGTCTGTTTTTTGCCTCCTGTAATTTCTACCTTCCCTCTACAACAGGTTTTCTGCATGCAGATGCTTCCTCATGGGCAAGCTCCTTGTCCTTGGTGTGATAGGGGCGTGTTATATCATGCCCTGCATCTCATGCTTTGTATCCTCAGGTCCTGATTGCAGGATTGGGGACTGCCAGTATATGCCATGGGCCACGAGTGTCTGTTTAATGCACACACGTCTGCTGCCTTGTGCTCTGGAGCGCAGGGCCTGATTTGGTTCTTTGTTCAGCTCACTTCATCTGCTGTAAAACACTGTCATAACAGGGTGACAGGCTGGAAGACCTTGTGTAGGAATGAGTCACCCCAGGCTCCACGGGGAGTTGTGCAAACAGATTAGGGGCAGCATCTGACCTTTCATTTTCGGTAGTGCCTAGACACAATTGGATGAGGAGGTGAGAGGGTATCCAAAGAATACTGGCTGTAATTTAATCAGTTGGCATTTAGATGCACGGTGATGAGTGTCTGTAAGTGCTTTGGATGGATGAATATAAGGTACCATCAAAAGGAAGAGAATTAAGGATGTGTAAATTCTATAGACTAAAGTTTGGAAGATCATATTAAAGAGTAGATGAACAGGAGTGAGATGTGATGCTTTATGTCCAGTAGTTTTTTTGTTCTCCCTTACATTCATAACACATTGAACATGTTATGTGTTTACTGGCTTAAAACCATTTAAAATGCCCTCTGTACAAATGAAGAAGGAAGCATAAGAATAACCAAGGTGCAGAAAAAAGCCTGTATAAAGAATAAAACACAGTGGTAAGGAAGATTATGGAGCAAAAAGAAGGAATAAATATCATGCAGAAAGCAGATGTGGACACTGAAGGGAAGGTGCAAAAGACAGATGTAAATAATGAGGCATTTGTCAAATCTTAAATGTAAAATGTCAGGGCTTCAAGAATCTGTAAAGGTTATTTACTAACTAGGGCCAGGGAGAAATACTGTTTGACTACATTGATGCGTCACAGACATGTGTATGTATGCTTTGCTGAATAGGACTGGTTTGATTACTCAGTGCCTAAATGAAAACTAATAATTCTTTGTCTCTCTGTTACCAGGGAAATGGGAGATAAATGCCATAAGAAATTAATGTATATTTCTGAGCTTTTAAAGCAGAGCTGGAAAGAAGAGGTAAATCACACCAGAAATTACAGACCTCAGATACTTACACCTATACTGGAAAACTTGAGAGAGAATTTTAACAGAAAAGGCTTAGGATTGAGGAATTGCATTGCTTTAGGTGTGGGAAGGCATTGATAAATCTTTCGAAGACCCTTAGGAAATATGTTCATAAACAGGATCTACTAAAATCTGTGTTTAAATCTGACTTTGGAATGGGAGAGTCAAAGCGGCTGTGTAAGAGCCTAAGTAAAACATAATATGGAAAACTCTTTAAATCAGGAGAACTAGTCTTCATTCAGACTCGTGTAATCACATGTAACAGCTGATGAACTCTTCCTGGGGACTTGTATCAGTAGCTAAAAGAAAGTAAAATTACACTGGAAGTTGGGTAAAGCTGTTTTAGCACACACAGCATTCAAAGGCTCATCTTCTGGTAGCTGAGAAGGGCAGGTGTATTTAGCTGCTACTTCAGAAGCTAGGGTTTCACTAGAAGACCTGAAACAGTTTTGAGTTATCAGCCTAGAAACAACAGAAGGAATTGGAAAGGCTTCATATGTTAATAACTTGGAAAGGGGAATTTGCAGCAGGATAAGGGAAAAAATCTACAGTGATACAGAACTGGGAAACAAAGAGTTAGAACAGAGGAGGCAAGCAACCTATAATACTTCTGAATACATCACATAGATTAAGAGCACTGGCAGATAAGCAGGCTGCACAATTTATGGTGAAGCAAGATAAGCCTGTGGATAGACAAAGCATGAAATAGAAAAAGATGCCACAAAGGAGCCTCCATGGCTGTACACTGACAAGATGGGAAAAAGGCAGATGAGAAAGGTAGTAGGTGGATGATGTTGCCTTCATCACAAATGTTATCATCAGTGCATTACGGCAAGCAGTATATTAAAGCACATGTAGCAGAATGGCATTTAAATCAGAAGAAATAATCTGGCACCAAACAAAGGATCAGGGACTACCTCTGCAGCACATGGCTGTGGCTTTGCTTGTGTCTTCCTCAGCTCTAGGCCAGGACAGTGCATGGAAGAGAGTAGCCATGTTTTTCTTCTGAACCCATAATGCGTTTGTATGTACTGTCCTCACATTTATATATATTGCGGTGTTAGATGTTCTATTGAGCACATTCATTAAAATTAACCAACTTGTTGTAATGGCTTTTGGTTATGTGCATACGATTACCATAGCCTCAAAAAGGGAGATAGTATGAAGTGGAAATGCTATAATTACACTCAAGACTTCTAGTATGAGATTTCTATACTTGCTGAATATGAATTCATCCCCCAGATAGTTTCTCTCGCCTAATTATCCCCTGAGAGTCTATTGGCTGTTGCTATTTCTGTGTGTGTAGTAGGCTCACTGTTTATAAAGAGCCATGTACAGAAATCAATAACATTTGCAAATGCAATGAACTAGGATGCGCTGCAGGTTGCTATGATTGGGCTGCTCTGTAGGGTAAGTACTATTCACTTGACTCACAGTCTGTTCCCAGGTGTAAAAGTGTGACTTTTTTTTGCCAGTCTTCACAGTGATATATTCCTTCCTCTCGGATGAAGCAGCTGCACCTTATGGCACAACTCCAAGCTAGACTGGGGCAAATTCCCTTCTTCACTCTTCTCACCTCTGTCCTCTGATGACAGATGACAGAGAGCTGGGCATGCTGTGAAGGTGGTAGGTGGATTGCCCTTTGCTAGACAGCTGTGTGGCTTGTGGCTTACTTGCCATGTGCCTCAGATACTGAAAACCCAATTCCTTTTGTAGATCAGTGATGGGAAGCAGCTGCAGCCATCTCTGTTTCCTGCCTGCCTGTCTTGCCAGCTTGAAGGCATAGGTTGCTCTTGGGTGTATCTTTCAAAGGGACTGTCCTAATTCCTCATGTGCAGTTGTGCTTTTCTAGGTATTATGGTATAGTTATGCTGTGAGCAACTGTGTATCTTTGGACTAAAATCAGTTCCATTTGAAGGAACTGAACTGAATTATCAGACTGGTAAGTCTTACTTCTTTAGGCAGCAGTCCTCCACAATGTCTGGCACTGAATTAGTGGGAGAAGGCTGCTGGGTCCACACAGATCAGTTGGGCAGACTCTGTGTGGGTTTGACGTGACCCATCTTGGACAGGCTGCTTTCAAATGGAAATCTGCTAGTTGTGGGACGTTTGAGTCACCAGCTGTATTATACTGAGGATGAAGAGCAGCTCCTTCCTAAATCCTTTATATGTGCAATGCAGCACATCTAAAATAATGCAAGAAGAATGTGGTCCCTAGCTCCCCTTAGTCACAATATAATGGCAGCTCCTTACCTTACGAATGCTCCATCCCTGGTGGTGTTGAAGGCCAGGTTGGACAGACCCTTAGGTGACATGATTTAGTGTGAGGTGTCCCTGCCTATGCAGGGGCGTTGGAACTAGATGATCTTAAGGTCCTTCCCAACCCTAACTATTCTGAGATTCTGTTTCCACAAGGGGGCTTCTTAATGTTGTTAAGGCATTGGACTGTGGATGTCCAATACCTTAAGGAGACCTACAAGTAATCTGGAGAGGGTCTTACTACAGGGGTGTGTAGGTCAAGGGGGAGTGAATTTGAGCTGAGAGAAGATAAGCTTAGATTAGACTTTAGGAAGAAGTTCTTCGCTACAGTGATGATGACACACTGGCACAGGGTGCCCAAAGAAGCTGTGGCTGCCCCATCCCTGGCAGTATTCAAGGCCATGATTGGACAGGGCTTGGAGCAACCTGCTCTAGTGGAAAGTGTCCCTGCCTGTGGCACGGGGTTGGAACTGGATGAGCTTTAAGGTCTCTTCCAACCCATTCTGTGATTCTGTGTTTAGCAAGTTAGAGCAGCAGTAGCTGTGTGTGTTGGTCTGGTTGTGTTTATGACAGCAAGGGATATAAGTCTTCATTCACCAGGAGATCAATGAATAATTCCAAGCTGAAGTGTTTGGAGCTGATCCAGCCTAGAATGTCTCCAATGTTTATGGTGTTTAGCTCCAGGATTTTCCAATTTAAGCATTTTTTGTAGTCCAAGTAGGGTTATGAAATGTTGAAGCAAACTCTCCAAATACTTACCTTGTCCTAAAAGGAATAATCTGTGCAATAACATGGAGAGGTTTTAATCTGTGCACTTTGAATAGGGGTTTGATAGTCTCTGAAGATGTCCCATTTAATTTGGAGTTAATTCCACCTTCATTGCTCCATGGATGCACTTGAGGTGCTCTGTGGTGTTTAATTTGGGTTCTTTTGAATGCCAGATGCGGAGAATTAGAGTAATTATAGTGTATAACTCGGCTTTTAGAGGCTGTTTCCTTTTTAGAGAGTATAAAGAGTATATAAATTGTTCTAAATGTTTTAGTGGGTATTGATGTCCTGGAAGATTATCCAGCTGGAAATAGAATACAAGTTCTTTGTGTTTCTCTACCCAAAGATCACATCACGGTTTCTGGCTGCTTTCTTAAGGGGAAAAAAACAAAATACAACAAACAAATGAAAACCAAAAAAAAATCCCAACCCTGCCTGCGGGGGTGGTGGTGAATGACTTATATTTACACATGTGGTGCTCTTAAAGAGGAAGAAAGCACAGATAAAGGCTGGGCAGAGACTGAATGGCGCAGCCCTGAGGAGAAGGACTTGGGGGTGTTGGTTGACAAAAAGCTCCCCATGACCTGGCTTCAGTGTGTGCTTAGCCCAGAACCCCCTCTGTGTCCTGGGCTGCATCCCCAGAGCATGAATAGCATCTCAAGAGCTCCCCCGTGCAGTCCTGATCCAGCTTTGGGGCAACAGCACAAGAGGGATGCAGAGCTGTTTGAGCAAGTCCAGAGGATGCCATGGAGATGCTGTGGGGGCTGGAGCAGCTCTGCTCTGGAGCCAGGCTGAGAGAGCTGGGCTGGGGCAGAATGGAGAAGAGAAGGTTCCTGAAGGGGAGACCTTAGAGCAGCTCCAGTGTGTAAAGGGGCTGCATAAAACATGGAGAGAGACTTTGGACAAGGGTGTGTAGGTGTAGAACAAGGGGAATGGCTTTAAACAGGGAGGGGTAGATTTAGATTAGGTATTAGGAAGAAATGGAAGAGGTTGCCCAGAGAAGCACTATATGGAGCTCACTGGGTAAGCTTTAAGGTCCCTTCCGAGCCATTCTGTGATTCTGTTAAAAATACACCTTGATGGAAATAATCTTGTAGTACCACCCTTAACTTTAGGGTCTAGGAAACCTTAGTCATGGATTCCCAACCTGTTGGGATGAACACAGCTTTTGATGCTAACATAATGTCAGTACCCATTTTCCAAGTCAGTATTTAATGCCACCTTGTCAGAGCTGTTATTCTTGGGGAGGAGACTGCCATATGCATTTTCCAAACAGCGTTTCATTGCTCTTCTGAAAACTAACCTATATGCCCTCAAAACCTCAGTAAATATGGTTTTCCTTTGTGCTAGTGCCTATTGCGCATTTGTATCCCACTGTCTCTATGTGCTTGCTCTTAGTCATTCCTGAAGCTGCTGTCAGGAGCAAGGACTTTGTTCTGTGTTACTGCAGCACTTGGTATAAATAGACATGAAAGCAAAGCTTTTGCTCCTGAAGTTGTCCATGAAAGGCTAAGAAAAATAAACCCAAATTATCCAGGTCTGTCAGGGTTAACTCTTCAGTTATTCTGCAAGTCAACTGAGATTCAGTTTGGAGCATCAACTGCAGTTGTACTTCATTTTTAAGGTGTGCTGAAGTTGGATTTTACTTTATAAAGTACAATAGTGTATGCAAATTACCTATATATAAAAAGAACTGTGCTTTCTCAGTGCAGTCATGACTTTAGTACAAAATGAAGGCAGTAGGCAGAGGCTTTGTTTTCTTTACCAGTAATTGCGTGCAATCCTGCAGTCATTCCTGGTACCTGCATTTTTGGCAGCTGGGTTTGAAGCATGCAGAACGTGTTTGCACCCACTTGTCCACCAAGGAGCAGCTGCCATCCAAGTTTTCATACCACCAAAGAACTGAAACTTAGGAGCAGTTCTAAGTTTTATTTACATGTAATCAGCTGTTCCAGTAGGCAACTAACACAAATGGGATATACTGCTAAACCTAAGTCAAATTTCCTGTGAAAATGGCAGTCTGGCACTCAGGTATGCCCTGTTTCAGTGCACGTGGGCAAAACGTTGTCCTGGAGCTGCCTCACACAATGCACAGGCTGTGATGAGATGCACCATCTCTGATGGAGGCTTTCGAGGCAGTGGCTGCAGTGGGAATTGTGTCTGACAGCTTAATATTTCAGTTGTGACTGGCCATACTTGCAGTAATGAGGATGTACTTATTTTTTTGCCTGGTTAGAGTCACCAGCATATGGTGCAGTAGCAGAAGAAATTATTTTGGGTAGCAGTCCTTAAATGGTTTTTGGCAATCAAATGACTAGGCCTTTCCCAAGGGAAACACAACTTCCCATGAAAGCACTGCACCAGCAAGTCTTTGTTACTGCTCTTCCACCCAAAGACAAGCCATAACTCCTCCCGTCTTCCATTTGGCTGAATCTGGACAGTATAGTCACTGTTGGCAATGCTTGCTGTCACCCGGTGGAGAGGAGGATCCCTTCCTTTGCTGTGTGAAGGCCTAATGTGTTGAGAGAATTATTTCAGGTTTGTCTTGCTTATTCTAATAATTATTATTTCTTATTTAAATAATTATTATAGTATTATTGTAATCTTAATATGACTATTTCCCCCCTTTGAAAGTGGTTACACTTATGTTCATCATCAGTGCAAAAGGATTTGTGGAGTGTCAGCAAGGTTTTATAAAGTCCTATTGAATAAACAGTGAGCCATTTCTCAAGTGTGCATGTAAAACTTGCAATTACAGAACATTAGAGACTTGTAGCATCATGTCCATGAAGGTCTATGTGTCATTCTGGTCATCCTTATATCCAGGGCTCTGTGCACTGCAATGCGCAGGCCTCGTTTGCTCTTTCTGTAGAATTCCAATTTGGGCATCCCACAATGAGTCAGTAGTCTCCGTCTGTATGTCCTTAAGGCAGGTTACACATATGCTGCTTCCTCATTAGCATGTGAAACTCTGCCAAGGAGAGTGAGTGTGTGCCTAGGATCTGGAGTTGTGCTTGGTGGCTGATTGCTCATTCTCTTTCTTCTGCATGGAATAATTTCTGTAGCAGCTCTGATCACACAAAGTTTGACGCACAGACTATCAGGCAGGTTTGTGTCCTGATGATAGCTGAAGGGGCTGTTTTGTTCAGAAGCGGAAGGGATCTGATCTCAGGTGAAAGAACAAAGTCCAGTGATGCCAAATAGTATCTTTGTCAACATTTACAGATTTATGGGGCTGTGAATATATTGCCTCAGCCCTGCAAGAGCCTTTGTGAAGGAAAACAAATCTAGCATGAGTGGTCTTCCAGCCAACCTTATTTTCCCTCTTTGTTGGAACACAATTCCCAGTGTTTTCAATGTAAAAGGAATGCTTTGAAAGTGAGACATCTGACCTTGCTCTATAATGCAGTGATTCCTGGAAGCGATGTTTTGCTGACAGCTTTTGCTTTTAAAGGAGAAAAAGGGCAAACAAGGATGCACCATGGAGTCAGAGCTAAGAAAGTGCTCCTCTTCAGAGTTTAGAAAGGAATTTAGGGCCCAAAATTAGGTGTTGATGCCTTAGTGTAGGGATTACTGATGCCTTTTTGTATGCAAAACCACCTCCTGAAGCAGGTTTTCTGTTGTCCCATCTGGAGAGCAGCCCTGACCCCTCTCCTAAGCTCTGTATTTACATTTATTACTGGAGAGGTGGAGTCAGTTTCAATCCTCCTTTCCCTGCTGAAGTGTGGCTGGAAGAGGTAGAGATGGAACAGGAGGAGTCGCAGCAGGAGCTGCCATGCTCGATGGGGAATGATGGCATGAATCCTCTTGTGACTTGAGTTCCCTGCTCTTATTTCTTCATGTGGCGGGCACGTGGCAAAGGCTCCAGACTTTTCCACTTAAAGCTATGCTGGTTATGCCCTTAACCTGCAGTGCTAAGGAAGGGGAAAACTGCAGACCATGAGCAAGTAAGCTGAGAGCTTTCCCAGGACTTAGAAAGTCATGGAAACAAGTCAGATATCCAAGTGACTTTGGTTTTTCTAATTCCTGAAAATGATAAAGGATTTGTCTTTGCTAATAAGTGACCTCATTCAGGCAAGGAAGGTATCTTTTGTTTTCTTCTCTTTGAGGATATGGCAGTCATAGTAAACCCATTTGGTTTCTGACAGGCAAAATGGAAGAGCTGGGAGCATCAGGGTGAGAAAACCCTAACATGAGTTTATCCATCTTTTAGCTGATGCTTTTTCTCTTGGAAGCTTTCTCATAAATGCACGCTCTTGTTTTGAATCCCTTCTATGGAAAGATGAAATGATAAATTGGATGCAGCAATAAGAAGTCATTTTTTCCTCTGAACTGATTTGTTTATCATGTGTTACAGAAAATTACTCTAAGTGCCTATTGATATCACACAATTGTATGCAAGGACTTACTCTGGAAGAGCCTGGCTTCCTCTTGGCTTCTGGGAATGGCAGCAGGGACAGCAAGTGTGTGGTAGCCCACCAATGCAATGCAGTGCTCCAGGGGAGCCAGATCCCAAATTCCACTTGCTGATTGATATTAGTTCAAGTCTTTATCCAAACGAGTTGGAAGATCAGTTCTTGGAGAGTGTTTGAGGGATCTTTCCTCTTGTTTAGCAGTTTGCTAATCATCTCATTCATTAGTTATGGGGGAGGAGGAGGGGACCTTCATTGGGTGAAGTAAACTGAAACAAGCTCAGAAGAACATATTTCGCTGCTATTTGTATCTTACCTACCAGTATATTGATGGATGGGGCATAGCTGGACTGCAGAATATCTCCTTTAACCTTTTCTTGTGTTAAATAGCTTGGTTATTGGTGATGGTGGGGGGAAAGGGACTTGGTAGTGGCCAGGTGGGGGGAAAAATCCTTCTCGCATGGCTACCCAAAGCCTTTGGTGCTGGGATGATCTTTAACTGCCTGCTGACAATAGTCTGTCATAGCGGAGGATGCTTCACGTGGCAGCAGCAAAGGTTGAGTGGCATTTTTTGAAGTAAAGAGGTCAAAACTCCTGTACATTATTTGCTAGGAAAGTGCCTAATAGTGAACTGATTTTACTCCTCTGCTGTGCAATTTGGTTATGTTTTATCCTGCTTTAGCCAACGGGAAGATGAATATTGTGCGTGGGATGGATGTGGCATCAGAGCTGGCTGTACAAATGAGCAAGGCCAGCAGTTGTGCTGGGCATAGGATTGCCCAGAGCAGCAAAGTAACCATGACCATTGAGATTGTGAATGCTCCATCGCTGGCAGTGTTCAAGGCCGGGTTGGACATAGCCTTGGGTGGCATGGTTTAGTGGGAGGTG
>JASSUY010030103.1:0-26140 GCA_032466535.1 Forpus xanthops
ACTGGTGTTATCAGCACTGCTCCCAAGCTAAAAAATCCAAAACACAGTGCTACACCAGCTACTGCTTAAAGAAAAAAGACTGCTGCTGCTGAACCCATGACAACATCTTAAGTCAGAATAGAAATTTTTCTATCCTACTTAGGTTTTTGAAAGAACACGGAAAGAGAAGAAGAAAGATGTGATCAAGAATCCACATTTTGGCAGCTCTTTGTCACTTAATGCAGTCGAGGCCAGGAGAATTTACAAGCTGCATCCACTTCGGTTCCTCCAGGTATTTTAGCAGAAATGAACCCTGTGACTCAGAGTAAAGGGCAGGATTTTCCCCCAGATTTCACACAACAATACAGAAAACAAAGTTTACTGAAGGATAAAGAAATGCCAACAGTCCTAGGCAAGGCATACTAAATAACCTTACTAGTGTGTTGTGCAAGCTCACTCAAAGCAGCATAATACAAAGCTAAGCAAGGCTTCTGCTGAAAATAGGGAATCCATCTACCAGAAGGACTCAAATGCTGCAATAAAACTCTGTTGAATTTGAGAGAAAGAAAAAAAGAAAGAAAAATAACACAACAACAACAAACCCACAATAAATTGGACAAAGTAGGATGGTTAATAGGGGAAAGCTTCTGTTAAGGCAATGCTGCTTTGGGATGTGCCATTAGAGTTCTGACAGCTGCACCATTCCCAAAGGCTGGAGGCACCAGACTCCCTGATGATGCTTGTTAACAGCGTGTCACTGTGCACATCCCTCCACTAATGCCTGTGCACAATTAGTCTGGGTAGACTTGTTCTTAGGAAGTAAGGCAAAACTAAATTGCCATGATTAAAACTGTTGTCAATTTTGCACAGAAACCTTCAGCAAACCCTCTTCAGCATCAGAGTGAGGAAAAACATTAAGAAGTGGTCTGTTTCTGAGGGAATTCAGGCACAAATCTGGTCATTTTACTGCAAATACTCCTTCGTAAATTCAGAAGCAGCTTGTAAGAAAGCACAGAAGATCTAATTCCAAGAACAGCAATAAACAGTGTCACCCTTGACTGCCGGCAGTTACTTGCGGATTGACTATTGCTTGGTGATGCCTTGAAGAGAGCAGATGTACCAGCTGTAAGTGATGTTCCAAACTAAAGAATGTTCAGAAGTACTCCATTATGTGCGAGTGTCAGGTAGGAACAGCCAGGAAGTGCTTCAGAGCCTTTCTAAATTGCTACATAAAGATGAAGTTTTATAGGAATGGTAACCCACAGAATAACTATATATGCCCATCATTCTTGTTAGAAGACTAAAAAATTGAAATAATTAAAACCAACCAAGCAAGCAAGAAAACAAAACACAATTAACAAGACACAATGCTAAAGGCACACATAGGATAAAGGATTTTAAGGAGGATATTCAGTGCTTGGACACTGCCTGAGCTGACAAGCTGCTAACCTGGGAGAGACCTCTTTGATGCTACTGCTGTTCAAAGTTATTCTTAAACTGAACAAAAGCAGAAAATAGCAAAACTCCAGATCTGCTATACTGTACGTATCATGCTATAATGGTACATATGCCCAAAAGAGTAAATATTTTCTCATATCTAGCTAATTTTATGACATTTTTAACACCTCAAAATTAGCTGATATTGAGAAATCTACCTGCAGGCACTTACATCAGTCTAACAGTCAACCAATGTCAGTGGAGTTCATTAATCTATTTAGAGACTACCAATTCCATGGCTCCAACTATTTACTCACTGATAGCATCTATATATATATGCATATTTAAAAACCTCAGAATGATTTAAAAATCCATAAGCCTGTAATTACTTGTTACAAAATTCATACAGGAGTATTTAAAAAGCCCAATCTAGCTGATTTCATTAGTGCTTTTCTGATATTTCTCTCCATGTAGACAATGATAATCAATTCATTCCAAGGCAGTTTGTGTTCTCATTTTCAGGATCTTGCTGTTCCAATATCAGTGTTTCTCTAAAGGCAGAACAGACTAATGAAACAACAGTTTTCATGGCTTTATAAAAATGTATGGAAACATTTCTATTGATTCTAAGCTATTAAAGGCTCCTTTCTGAAACCCATGTAGATTTACTGTTTGTAGCTCACCAGTAGTGTTTACAGAAGAAAATCACAGCTTACTAAAGTTCATCCATTTTTTTTAAACTGGATTTGTGAAATAGTCCATCTCATCCATCTGTGGTACAGTACACGGGATGAAATCACTGCACTGGGATTAAAGAGAATTAAGGTATAATGCAACGTTTACATTGCACTCAACATTCAAACCATCGTTAATTATAGGACAGTGAATTCTTGCAAAGCGTATGTGAACACATGGATATTTCTAAAGCAGATGAGAAACCTGTATCTGGTTTTCTTACTGGGCATCATGTGGTGTCATGGTTTAAGTCCAGTCAGCCATGTAGTTTGCTCCCTCACTTCCCCCTCTTTCTTCCCTCTCCTCCAGAGGGGATGGGGAGGAGAATAGAAAGAATGCAACTCCCACAGGCTGAGATAAGAACAGTTCAGTAACTGAGGTATAACACAAATCACTGCTACCACCAATAATAATAATGACAAGAGAAATACAAGGAAAGAGAATACAATCCGTCACCACCGATACCCCGCCTGATCAAACAGCAAATCCCCTTTCCGGGTCTCTGCCCTTCATTTTTCCACTACGGGCATGCTGTGGTATGCAATACCACTTTGGTCAGTTTGGGTCAGGTGTCCTGTCTCTGCTTCCTCCCGGCTTCCCCTCCTCCTTGGCAGAGCATGAGGCTCAGAAAGTCCTTGGTCAGACCAAAACATTACGAAGCAGCAACTACAAACATGGGTGTTATCAGCACTGTTTCCAGGCCAAAAGTCAAAAACACAGCACTGCACCACCTACCTAGAAGGAGAAAAACAACTGCTACTGCTGAACCCAGGACATGTGGTTAAGTCAGGAAACAATACAGGAAAAGACCCATTAAGAGCAAGTCCAGAGGAGGCCCTGAAGATGCTCCAAGGGCTGGAGCAGCTATGCTCTTGAGAGAGGCTGAGAGAGCTGGTCTTGTCCAGTGCAGAGAAGACTTCTTAAGGGGAGACCTCAGAGCAGCTTCCAGTGACTAAAGGGGCTACAAGAAAGCTGGAGGGAGGCTTTTAACAAAGGCAGACAGTGACAGGAGAAGGGAGAATGGCTTTAAACTGACAGAGGGGAGACTGAGATGAGACATTAGGAAGAAGTTCTTCCCTGTGGGGGTGGTGAAGTGTTGGCACAGGCTGCCCAGAGAATCTGTGGCTGTCCCTTCCCTGGCAGTGTTTAAGGCCAAGTTGGACAGGGCTTGGAGCAACCTGGTCTAGTGGAAGGTGCTCCTGCCCATGGCAGGGGGTTAGAACTGGATGACCTTAAGGTCCTTTCCAACCCAAACCATCCCATGATTCTGCGATTTAATTTTTGCTTCTGGTGGGGGTCTTTTGGAAAATGCTTCTTTATCTCCAAAGAAAAGGATTGCAATTTGGTTTGAACAAAACATAAAGAAGCTTCCTATGACTCCTAAAAGAAATTGTTAAGAAAATAATGCTTTTAGCACTTTGCACATTTCTGCTCTGCCAAGTGCTGGTGCAGAGCAAGGAAGCAACACACGCAGACGTGCTAACGTTTGCTCCATGAAAGCACCAAGAAGACAGAGCACCAGTATTGAATATTCAAACTACTTCCAGTATTTATTCCACTTCTTCTGCAAGCTTCTATAAAACACATCATAAGCAATCGTGTTAAATAACATCAAATCCATCTATACAGAGCTAATTGCGAAGCCTGTTTTCAGTGACACCCCTTGACAAGTCTTTCACCAGAAGAAACCCCTGAAGAGAGACATAAACTAATCCATACAGCCGCCTGAACAGTCTTCACTTGCCTCCATGAGGCTCCCCAGTGAATCCTGAAAACCAAGATCAATTTGACAGTAACTAATTGTAGTTATTCTCACCATCTTTCTGAACAAGGACGAGACAGGAATCCTAATGGCACAAGTCACTGACACCAAGCACAGCAGAGTTCTCAGCTCAGGAGGTAAAATGTAGGTTGCTGAGATGAGCCAAGGTGCCAGATTTAGAGTTTAATTAGGAGAAATTAGTGGTGGTTTGCACAAGATTCAGTGGGCATTGATTTAAAATAAAATAGGAAATATTGAGTGTAATCAACTCCAAGGCCGTGCCTGGGAGCTGTGTATCTTTAAAAATCAATCTGAAAATCCAATGCCTCCAAAAACTAAGGTAGAAAAAACACCTAATAATTACATTGAATAGTGTAGTAGTAGATCTAAACGTAAACGCAAGGAAAGAGAGACTACAAATAAATATGAGGCTGTAATAGCTGGAAATGTCTTGCCTTTAAGAACACCTTATTTATTTTTAAAGGTAGGTTCTAAGTCTCCTATTTATTCTCCTCTGGGCCACACAAACTGTGACTGTGTTAATATAAAGCTTAGTCTCCTCTTAAAGAACAGCTGCACAGTTAAGTTTCTATTCTAATCTTCAAGTAAAGGTTATATCTCAAGTATGCTTTCTCCACTATTGTGTGTTGTATACAGGAGATGTGCTGGGATGGGTTCCTCCCCGACAGTTCACATGAAGGTTCATCCCAAGCTGTTTTGCAGGAGATGCTGACATTTCTCACCCAACCACATCCCTAAGTATTTCAAATCCATTCAATTCAGAGCTTATACGCTTGGGAGGGTTCCCTGACAACCATGTGCTCTGCACTGGTTTACACAGCCTGCAGATACAGTTCAGAAACAAGAGTGAAGTTTTCCTATTCATTCCCTGTGTTTGCTGTGGACAGCAGTTATAATTAACCAGAGAGATGTAAATTAATTTCATAATGTGTAATTTTAGTGGAAACATCCAGCTGTCCTGAAACTGGTTTGTGCCTGGAATTGAGACTGCAACAAGGCATTTTGCACTCTCTATTCTGAATATTCCCAGAATGACTTCATTCCCTAACCCCTATGCAGTGGGGAAACCCAACTGCTTGAGAAAGCTACTACAAACTGTGTTGGGCAGCTGACCTGTCCAACTAGGGTTGCTGGCTGTCCCAGTGGCTTAAGTTAAGCATCTACTCTTAACTTACCAGCACTTATGCTCTTTATTCTCTAATCCAAAGTGTGTGCTTATGTGCATGTATATACACATACACATAAAGTTTGGCATTTATAGATAACAGCACAGTTTAAGCAAGAGAAAACTTAAGTTTAAAATCTGTAAGCCTCCAGTAACACTTAAGCACCACCATTCTGCATACAAAGCCCCACAGACAGCATTCAACCTCTGACATTTGTGTGCAAACACCAAAGAAAATCACATAAACATCTTTGCTTTGCTTCCATTCAAGACACATTAAGCCTGAAAAGCAAAGAATAACATCAACAGTATGCTAACTAGGGAAGATGCTTCCCAAACAGCCTCTGAATCACAGCAATTAAAAGAATTAGATGGTGACCTTTTCAGTCTGATCAGGTTTTGGCAATGGAAAAAATCAGCATGAAAGAGGAAAATGTACTTTGTCTTGTATCTATAGCCCACCATGTTTTTCTGGCCTGGTTAGCAGTTAGGCTCTTACCAACACATTCAGAGTATCTTCAGACTTATCACAGCAGTGACATGGTTCAGTGGTGGACGTGGTAGTCCTGGTGTAACTGGTTGGATTTGATGACCTTAAAGGTCTTTTCCAACCTAGCTGATTCTCTGGTTCTATGAGCTTGGCTGTGTTTCACCTCCATGCTTGGTAATTTCTCTCTGAAAACAGACACTGCCCTTCCTGAACAGAAAAGCCAGCAGACTTTGGATCAGATGATTCCAAGCACATTTCTTAGTATGACACACTTCAAAGCTCTGCAGTTTGCAACTAAGGGCATTACCACAGCTGGCAAGAACAGTGCTAATCCCCTGGATCTCTGTACCAATCCAGGGAACTGGAGAGTTTCTGGGGGAGAAGGTGCTGTGTAAACTGCTGTTCTCCCATGAGCAGCCTGCTTTCAGTTGTCAGACAGCCATGCAGTTAGCACACCAATTGCAGGAAAAATACTTCTGCTGTAGCACACAAGTGCCAGGACTGTAAGACCAAGATCCATGACCTCCAGACAGCTCTGTCCTGCTGCTTTATTCACAGAACTTGATACATTTATCCCCTTTGCTCTTTAAGTTGTTCCCTCAAATTGGTTTCTTTTCTGCACAGGAAAAAAATATGAGATTCATACAGAAGGCAAAAGGTCTCCAAAGTTTTGGTCAGTTCCTGCTATGCCGTATTTCACCTGTGAGAAACAGTCCAAGCCCAATATTGTTACTTGCCAAATAAACAGAGAACCAGGTTTGAAATAAAACCTCACCATATATAGATTCCAGAATTCTCTTTATATGTTTCTCATGGTCAAAGGGAGGAGGCACAGCAGCCCCATTAAAATGAGACGAAAAGCCACTCCACACTGAAAGCCTAACAGCCCTTCATAGCCACAAATTCCTTGTCTCATTTTTCAAGGAGAATCTCTTGTGGAAACATTACAGAACCACTTTCTTCCACTTTCATCTTTGTGAAACAGCACATTATTTCCATGCAGGGAGCCAAGGTGCAAGGACATTAAAATCCAGAGTCATCCAATGACTGGCCAGCCAGCAGTTATTGCTAACAAAACTCAGCTGCAAATCTCTTGCTCCAAACCGTGACACTTCTGAAGCTCCCCAGGCTGAACAAAGGCTGAGGAATTTCATCCTCTTCCCAAACATAAGTAATAAAGTACATAATCCCACTGTAATTTCCTTAAATGCATCCAAATTGCCTGACTAGTGATACAGAGAGAACTGAAATGCTGGACCAAGCTAAATTACTTCCATACTTTTGATATTATACATATGACAGCTGCAAATAACATTCTTAGGGGAAAAGTATCTTTGATGCTGTATTTCCAGCGATGTATTTTTGACACGGAGGGAAGTACTTATAAGAAGTTGTTGAGGCATAGGAACAATTAAGAATTTTAAGCCTTCAGCATCACTCTGTTGCATAATTTCATTCTGAACATTGAAAACTTGGTATCAAAACTCCCAACACTAGAAAATACAGGGAATACTTCTACAGTGTTCTGAAGGCAGAGAAATAGGTATTGCATCTACACTTTGAGCTAACTAAAAAGTTATGTAGAGGCTGTTACAGACTAAATCCTCCTGAGAAGCAAGGTATGTTAAGGAATCTCCCTACAGCACTAAGATGGGTTCAGGTCATCCTGAAGCATGGGAAAAAGCTTTTGTGTGTCTGCCTAAGAAAGATCACAAACATATCGACCGTTTCTTACCCAAATGTCCCAAATTCCATTCAGGTAACTTGTTCTAAGAAACATCATTCTCAAAATGCAGCACTAGATATCCTCTATTATGATCCCAATCATTCATTTCAACATTCTTGGCTATAGAATGGGATAACACTATTGAACACACCTTCAAAGCAATTTCATTTCCACAAAGGAAACATTTCCCAGAAGAGAAAGTAAAACTTGTTATATACATACGGGTCTGGGAAAGGGACACGCTTTCAGACTCCTCAGCCCTTTTACCAGCGTCCAAGGGCTTGTCTGGTTTTACCAAGACTATGGAATCCTCTAGTAAGAGACGCTGATTCTGCACACAAACCTCTCCTACATACTCAGGCCAACAACATTACAGTAACTTCACTCTTCTAAGAGCAATGTGTTGTTATCTTCCTTGAGGTGACTTTGTTCCAGAAAGGCCTCTCTGGCACTAAATGAACATAACCCAGGTCTCAGAGCTGTTGCTGCTCTTCCTCCTCCAAGAGGATGAAAGTCCAGGAGCTTGAAGGGGGCATGCAGTGAAGTGCAGGGCAGGACAGCTCTGTGAGCATCAGAGCTGGGCAAGTCTGGGTATACCACAAACTTGTGTTTAGAATTTGATCAAATTTGCTGTAAAGAAAATGTGAGCTCTAACAGAAGTTCCATTAGCAATATGGCCATTTCCACATTGTAAAGCTCCCTACAATACATTCATGGGAGCTGTACAAGGTTTGCAATTCTTACTGCATTTCTTCCCCTCTGACAAATGATTCCCCAAGTCCTCTTTCATCTACGCGGATGCTAGTTTTCACAAGACTAGTGAGAACTTCCTACTACAGAATCACAGAATGGCTTGGATTGAAGGGACCTTAAAGCTCATACAGTTCCAATCCCCTGCCACAGGTAGAGACACCTTCCACTCAACCAGGTTGCTCCAAGCCTTGTCCAGCCTGGCCTTGAACACTGCCAGGGATGGGGCAGCCACAGATTCTCTGGGCAAAAGAGAAGATGA
This sequence comes from Forpus xanthops, assembly GCA_032466535.1. Lineage (NCBI taxonomy): Eukaryota > Metazoa > Chordata > Aves > Psittaciformes > Psittacidae > Forpus > Forpus xanthops. The sequence continues at coordinate 8,328 of JASSUY010030103.1, forward strand.
CAATGTGTGACCTCACTGTGAATCTCTGACACCAGCATGACAAGTAATTAAAAATGATACTGGAGAGCACATTTATATGCATTTCTTGTGGGTTTTTTCCCCATGAGAAGACACTTAACAGCAACACACTGAGCTATAGGCTTCTTGAGTAAAGACTTACAAATTAAGTTGTTGGGGCTGTTAAGCCTGGAGAAGGCTGCGTGGAGATCTCAGAGCAGTCTTCCAGTAGCTGAAGGGGCCCTATAAGGATGCTGGGGAGGGACTCTTCATGAGGGACTGTAGTGACAGGACAAGGGGTAACGGGCTCAAACTTGACCAGGGGAAGTTTAGACTGGATATAAGGGAGAAATTCTTTACTGTAAGGGTAGTGAGGCACTGGAATGGGTTGCCAAACGAAATTGTAAATGCTCCATCCCTGGAAGTGTTCAAGGCCAGGTTGGACAGAGCCTTGGGTGACATGGTTTAGCAGGAGGTGTCCCTGCCCATGGCAGGGGGGCTGGAAATGGATGATCTTCAGGTCCTTTGCAACCCTAACTATTCCAGGATTCTATGACTCTAACTACCTGTTGGTAATGAACATCAGGAGATAAGCAACTGACACTCAAGTTACACTCTGGAAGCAAAGAAAACTATTCTTTAAAAAATAAAAATCCCTTTAAAAAGACAACAAAACAACATGCAGGAAAAAATCACTTTGCAGAACTTAAGTGCTAAACAGCAGTGTTAGCAGTTACTCAGTGGATACAACAAGCTTTCACAATAGTCAGCGTAGGAGAGAAGTCTCTGCAAAGCAGTTAACTTCAGTCTCAAGAAATCAAAACAGTACATAAGATCTCCCAGGTAACTGCATGTACACAGTTACAAATAGGGATATCTTTAGCCTGAAGACAGACTTTAGACTTAAAAGCAATTTATTTTCCACCTTCATTATACTTTGAAAACATTTATTAGTGGTTGTCTAGTTCTTAAAAGTAAGTTCCATCTAAAATTGATAAAAGAACTCTTTTGTGTTCAGCCACTCAAACAACTTGCATTCAATGATACTGTTTGTCGTGGTTTAAGCCCAGCCGGTAACTCAGAATCACGCAGCCATTTGTTCACCCTTCTGGGTAACTCCCCGCAGTTTCTATACTGGGCATGATGTGCTTGGTATGGAATACCCCTTTGGGTAGTCTGGGTCAGGTGTCCTGCCTCTGCTTCCTCCTAGCTTCCCATGCTCCTCCTTACTGGCAGAGCATGAGACTAAAAAGTCCTTGGTTGGCGTAAGCATTACTCAGCAACAACTAAAACGCTGGTATGTTATTAGCACTGTTCTCAGACTAAAGCCAAAAATCAGCACTGCACCAGCAATTAGGAAGGAGAAAAATAACTGTTACAGCTGAACCCAGGACATGGTTGTAAAATAATTGCAGCAGCAACAGGTCTAAGAAGGAAAATTAACAGGGTAGGGCTCTTATCTGGGATTCTGCAGATCCAGGTTCAAAGCCTCACTGAGCCTCAGGCTTTCAGCTTAACCTCAGGCAATTCATTTAACCTTCCCTTGTACCTCTGTTACTCATCTGTACAACACTGTATTTAATAAGAATGTCACGGTGCTTCTTATCTACAAGTGTTTATATGATCAACATGCAACAGATTCTGGCACTGGGATCTGTGTGGGTATCTATAGCCACACTGAAGACTCAAACCCCAAATGTTTCTCAACAGAACCTACAGGGCACAAATATCTCTTCTCTAAAGGAGGTTAAAAATCTCGTTATCTCCCAAAAAGGCCAGATACTGTCATAAAAACTGTCAGAAAGAAGACACAGCAAAGTTTTCTCTCAGTATCAGAGGCCCCAGTGCAAGAGTATAAGAAATAAGAGATGGGTCTGAGATGTGCACAGCCAGCTCAGTGGGAAAAATCACCTTTGTTTCAGGTAACTAAAGAGAAATGAGAGGAGACAAACCCAGCTGGTTCTGTTCCAGTGTTCTGGATGGGAAATCACCCATTCCCTGACATTGCAGAGGGAGCCATGCTAGAGGCAAGACACGGTGCATGTGGTTTCCAAAGGGAAAGCCAAGGTGGCAAGCAGGAGGTGCCGGTCAGCAGTCAGCATCGCAGCAGCTCCAGGAGAAGCATTTTCGTTTTCCAGCTGCCTTGATGCACTGAGTCCTTTGCAAGGGGAAATACAGGCACAGTCCTGACAAAAGTGTTCAGGACACAGAAGAGGAGGTGAATTTTGAATCATGGTGACAAAACCAAAAATAGAAGTCAGCAGCTCTGGATAACCTTAGCACTTTTAGCAACCTGTGGTCAAAGACAGCAGGTAATAACACACAATGTTATTGAATAAAACAGATTTACCTTATGAGGTTGAGCCATCTATTAGATTTCCCAGTACCTGGCTGTGATTTAGCAACCTGCTAGGGATGAGGAGGGAATGCAAAGCAAAGAACTGCACTTCTGCTTCCTTACAGACCTTCCACAAAGCAACTTCTTCCCAAAGATAAGGAGGAAAGGTGGCAAAGAACTGATCAAATAAAGCAACGGAAGATGTTCAGGTGTGTTGCTGGAAAAAAAACACTCTACTTAACTGAGATGCCCTTCTTTAAAGAGAGGAATGTGAACAAATACAAATGCATTTCAAAAGCAGATACTCATAACAGACTCTCCATGGGCAGCAGCACAAGCAAGCTGGCTGATAACGTAGATTCAGCTTCTAAAGCAAATGGAATTCACATCCGCATTTTAGTTAGTGGAAATCTACCAGATACCCAAGGGTGACGAGCATTAAACAGTGTGAAATTGTATTGCAGTTTTCTGCTCCCCTCCCGGGAGTTTTATGACGAGAACAATTTTTTGCATAGAAACAGTGTGAGCTTCAAAAGCTACGTTTTCATCGAGGATATTCCATGAAAATTTAACATGTGCAAAGGCTTGGGAGCACTAAGGTTTCTGCAGGAACAATGCTGCATTTAGTTAGTGAATTAAACCCACACACGTGGTGCGAATGGTAAAGGTGACTTAGATTTAAACCCAGCAGGTTCTGAAGTACAGTGAATTCGCTCCGTTGATAATTTACAATTGATTTGAATATTCCTGGTGTACGGAAACTTGTTTAATTGTCTTGTCATGCAGAAGACGGATTTCCTGAACACCCACCTACATTGTTATTAACATCTATATTCAGCCACAGTTTGCACTGAGTACACACATATTCCCCCAAAACCTGACTCTCAGCCATCACACTGGGTCACATCAAATTTAATCTAGCACAACACAGTCTGCAAAAGCAGCCTTTGGAAAACAATAAAAGCAGGACAAAGGACTCAGGCTGGTTCTGGATCAAATGTGGCAGGCTTGTAATAATAAACTCAAATGTATTTTTCTTCCTTTAACGTTTTCACTCCCTTTTTCAACTTTTACAACATCAGCAGCAAGGTAACCCAAAGATAATCGCTACTCAGAATCATAGAATGGTCAGGGCTAGAAAGGAACTTAAGATCTCTATGTCCACCTCCCTACACCTCATCCTAGACCATGTTGCCCAAGGCTCTGCCCAGCCTGGCCTTGAACATGCCAGAGATGGAGCATTTACTCTTTCTTTGGGCAACCTGTTCCTGTGCCTCAGCACCCGCACAGTAAAGAACTTCTTCCTTATATCCAACCTGAATTCATCTTGATAGTGTCGCCTTAAGCTTGCAGGTTTTACTTGCTGGTCTCTAATTCCTGTAGAGCAGACAGATAATCAACATTAAACTGAGAGTTACCTGGAAAGCAAAATGACAGTAACAAGCAAGCATGCAAAGGAAGCTGAAGTGACAAAGATGTACACATCCACACTGTGAAGACAGACAATTCCTTGCTTAGCAGACATTCTACGTGGCTGCAGGAACTACTGCAGAGAAATGAGCAAAAAATCCCTACAAATTAAATTGTTTCCACACATTTTTTACTGTAGCACACAGATCACAAATCTCTAAAGAAAATCCCAAACCAGATTACAACTAGTTTTTTATAGCCCCAAGTATCAGAGAAGTTTTATGAGACAGAGGAGAGTCAGCAGCTGCAGAGAACACCTTTGATTTAAAAGACAGGATAACAAATTAATATAAACACAAACAAAGAACAAGGAAATAAATACTGTCTTGTTGTCTTTAGTAATGGTTACAGCTTAAAAGGCTGGTTGGGGATTGCGCCTACAATGCATCCAAAAACTAACCAGTGCTTGGATTTGAGGCAAGGAAGAGCAGTGGGAAGTGGAAGGGATTAAAAGAATAAAGTGTTTGTGTGTAAAAGGATCAGGAAGGGAAGAAGAATCTCAGCCATACAAGCAGCTCAAAGTCTTCAGGGCAAATGAAAAGGTGATGATAGAAAACCAGCCACCAGTGAAACGTACGTAGAACAATAAATCACCAGTTGCTACTGGAATTTGAGTGCCATTCAAGAAGCCCTGCTGCAGTCAAGAAGTTACAGCAGTCCTTCTGAATAACAAAATGTCCCTTCTGGATAACAAAAAGTCACTTGGAACTCATGAGGTTTAGAGGAACACGCTCTCAGGGTGACCAGAAAGAGAGGTGAAAGCATACGTGGTGCTTCCTCTTGCATAGAAAACATTGTCCCAGAGCAACAGCATACCCCTTAGGGGTATATAACTTCATATAATTATGGATTGGTTGGGGTTGGAAAGGACTATAAATTCATCCAGTTCCAACCCTATGCCCCAGGCAGGGACACCTTCCACTAGACCAGGTTCCACTAGACAGCTCCAAGCCCTATCCAACCTGGGCTTGAATACTGCCAGGGATGGGGCAGCCACAGCTTCTCTGGGCACCCTGTGCCAGGGCCTCACCTCCCTCACAGGGAAGAACTGTCTAAATCTCCCCTTTGCCTGTTTGAAGCCATTTTCCCTTGTCATATCCCTACAAGCCTTTGGTAGAAGCCCCTCTCTAGCTTTCTTGTCAGCCCCTTTAGGCACTGAAAGCTGCTGTAAGTTCTCCCCTGAGCCTTGTCCAGGCTGAACAAACTTCTGCAACATTATGAAAGGAGACATAGGACCATACGATGGGAAATGATCGTGCATTGACAGCATGTGCTAACACCTTATACTGAATCCCAGAACAAAATGTGAACCCACATGACATCCCAGAAGGAGCTTAAGAAACCTTCCCCCAAACAGAATGCATCCATTTACGTAATAAGAACCCAAATGAAATACACAAAAGAAGATTTCATTCCCACTTAATTCCTTTATTCAAAAGGAAGTGTCTTCTACTGCCTTGCATCTCTGAATTCACAAAGGAAAAGCACAGATCCTGAATCCCCTAAGGAAACTCAGAGCAGAACGACTGGAAGCCCATATGAGCAAATGAAACCAGAAAGCTTCTGCACCAGAAGTGTTTTCTCTACCTCAAAATCTCCTCCACTGCCTTTTTCTTTTTATTTTTTTTGAACATTTTAGCTCCATCGATTGATTTTCCTCCTCCTCCTCCAGGGAATATTCACAGATGTGCAAAGCCACCTCTAACAGCAACATTAGCTGAAGCAAAAAATGAAATTTACACTTGACTGCCTTCTTCAACAATGTGCAATCACCATTTAATAGGAAAATGGAGCAGAGTGCAAACAGGAAAAGGAAAGGCCTGATTAAAACCCACCAGTCCTAGAGCTGACGATACCCCACTACAGAAACAAAGCACACACTGAGTTCAGAGCAGCAGGAGCTCCGCAGCGACCTCCAGCCCCTTGCCAGCACTGACAGACATAAATCAAAGCAGAAGAACCAAGGGCAGTATTTTCCATGGAGAAGTGGGGTGCTGGCTGTCATCACACATCAGCTTGTTTTCCTTCTGGTTAAGGAAAACAAAGCAAGTGCTTAAGACACATAGTCATGAATTCTTTTTACTAACTAACAAATACCAGATCCATAGGGGAAAAGCCAAGAGGATGTGGTTTCAGCCCTGAGCATTCCTAAGTCCAGCAGTGATACAGTCCGTCCTTTTCTACCCAAAGGAAGTAGAATTTGGGCTCAGTTCCACTATCTGGAAAAGGAATGAGGCATCTTACCCAGGAGAAGCTGGCTGTCTCAGCAGGATGACTACAGTGGCATCTCCCACATCCTGTCAGTGCCTGTCTGGGAGTACAGGCAGGTTTCAGATGCCCAATCCCAACCTGTGGTTGCTGCCAGTGATAATCCCACCATGGCAGGACTTCTTTTTATAACAAAGTAAGGAACTGAGCAGCCAATCCCTTGGTCTGACTTTGCTTCAAAACCACATACACACATCCAATAGTACCCTGGGGTACATCAGAGAAGTGTGGCAGCAGGTCAAGGGAGGTGATCCTCTCCCTCTACTCAACCCTGGTGTGGCCACATCTGGAGTTCTGTGCCCTGTTTGGGGCTCCTCAGTACTAGACAGACAAACAGCTACAGTAAAGGGTTCAGTAGAGGGCCACAAGGATGATGAGGGATCTGGAGCCTCTCTCTTATGAGACTGAAAGAGCTGAGCCTGTTTAGTCTAGAGAAGACTGAGAGGGGATCTCATTAATGCATATAAACATCCCAAAGGCAGGTGCCAGGAGGATGGTGCCAGACTCTCCAGTGGTGCCCAGCAATAGCATGAGGAGCAATGGCCATAAACTAAAACATCAGAAGTTTCAGCTCAACACAAGGAAAAACTTGTTATGTTGAGGTTGGTAGAACAGGCTGCCTAAGGGGGCTGTAGAGTCTTCCTCTCTGGAGACACTCAAAACCTGCCTGGACACATTCCTACGTAACATGTAACCTGTTCTAGGTGGCCCTGCCTTGGCAGAGGTCCCTTCCAACCCTAGCAATTCTGCGATACCCCAATCAGAAACTATCAGCTAGATCCAAGGGGCTGCACTAAGGATTGGCTTCTTGCTGCCATCTACATCCTGGGGAGCTGCAGGATGGTTTCTGGAAAGACAGCACTGACACGGCCCCATCGCTGAAGCTGGATTGTCTAATAAGAGTATTAAACTTACAACATTGCCCAAAGATTTACCTTCACACTCAGCCCATACCTGACAGGTTGAGTTTCTTGTTGTTGTTTTCATTTCTAGCATTTCTGTTGCAAGTCTGTTTTTAATGGACTCTCATTTACACATGTCAGAAGATGAGAGAAATCACCTGATTACTTGTTTTGCCCATCAGTAAAGGAACAGGAGGCTACTCATTTGCTTTCCACTTTCTCTCCTTTCTTTTTGCATGTGTCAGATTTACCATTCCCTGTCAGCTGTGAGCTGGTAGAATCATTTTCTAATTATCGAGATTTCTCACACACCTACTCTGTATCTTCAGGCTTTTTCTTCCTCTTAAATTAGGAAAATATTCCTTTGAAACAAAGTTTCATTTTCAACTGGCTCTTAGGAAAGTCTCCATTCCTGCTTCGTTTTTAATTGATATTCAGAATGCATTCTGGATGACAAAACCAAAAGACCATGGCTACAGCAAACAAGTCCACAGCCCTGTTTCTGTAACTTACTGGAAATCAATAGAATTGTTGGAAAAAGCCTTTACTATTTTTCAAGCAAAGTAGAAGCCTTACCTTTTTATGTTGCTAAATATAGTTTTATTTGTAATATGAGGGGATGCTAAAAACTGCATTACGTTTGTTAGCTACCTCAGAGTCTTAAATTATACATTTACAACCATGGTGCTGTGATGCTACACAGCCAGAAGACAGCATGATCAGTACCACCGGGGAATGAGTGTCTGTCACAAGTATCTACTGCTCCAAGTACCTTCTTGTAAAAGTCATAACCAAGTACTTCAGGCACCAGCCCAGAGGAGTTGTTGACCTGCTGCAGCTACTAAGTACTTTCACAGCATCTGGTTCTTATAAACCTGCACACTTACACGGCTTCACACCTCACCTCCTCGAGTTTCTCTGCTGAGTTGAAAGCAGCTAACCCACCCTCTGAATGGAACAAATGGGAGGCATTACATGGGTAAAACCAGCTGTAATTACACGTTCTTGCAGAGCTAATACATACAAAAGGATCCTTAAGCAGCTGTCAGGATGGCAAATTATTAGTAAAAGAAAAGGGCTGCTAGGCAGTGCCTCTGACAGTGAGAAATTCCAGGGTGCCCAAGCAGGAAAGATGCTAAGAGGCAAGGGACATGGCTAATTTCAATCTCACTCCTGTTGGCCTTTGCAAACTGAAAACACTTACAACATCTCAGTCATAACCACTGTCAAGCTGCAGTAGTAGCTGCAGCATTATCCAGCTAAACTCAAATTGTACATGTCTTTTAGATCCCTTGACTGATACTACGCAAGACTAAGGAACCACTACAGACAATCTTCAGAGCAAAAGCTTCCAAGAGAAGTATCACAGAGGAAGAAGCATGCTGCTAACATCTAAAAAACTGAAAGATAAAGACAGGAATTTATCTAACCAGCTGCCTGGGGCAAATCATCTCTGCTCAGATAAGTAATGATCAGAGTTTCACTGCCCAGCTGTTATTGCAGTTACTGAAGTCTGATTACAAGGAAGCTGTATTGAACAACTATGGATTAACCCCCATTTTAAGTGAATGTGGGAAGAACGGCAAAAAGGATAACAGTGTGGGAGCACTCAACAGCACAGGATCTAACCCAGCTCCTCTGTGGCAGATCCGAGCTCTGGGTGTAAACTGAATCTCCAAAATATACTAGCAACAAGGCAAATCCTGGAAAGATTCTATAGGTTAATAAATTACCATTAATTTTCCTTACCTATTAAACAATATTTACACAGAAGCACTGCTGGAAAAAGCAGAAAGTCAGAAGAGACGCGAGCAAGGTGTTAGCAACCAAATACACTCAGACACAGTCCTTACTAAGAGATGTTATTCCAGAGGACAGGACAATCAAAACAGCTGACCTGAGCTCAGAATCATTTCAGCCATAATATCTCTCTTGAAAGAGCTTTATATAAAGTAATTAAATGAATGTCAGGAATAAAGCTCCAGTTATTTATTTTATTATCAGGCAGCTCTGTTAAGCCAACTGTCTCAGTAAATGACTTCACACCTAGATAAGTTCTCAACTTAAAAATGTCAGAGCTTCATTCTTATACAGCTAATTCCAGCATTCCCAATACATTTCATATAAAAGACAAGTTTTAGATCTTAGAAACCAGATTAATCCAAACCTGTCTGCCTATATGATGAATAACCAGCAGCATCTCTTTGGGGACTTGGAGGGGGTTTGGTTTTGGATGTTGGGTTGGTTTTTTTGAACATAAATGGTATGTATGATGGATGGTCCCAGTTTCTGGAGCATCACCAGGAATTAACATCCCAGAACTGGGACTCTTCCCTTATCCCACTCACAGACACCAGCCACAGGCTATACCACTTTGATAATTCACTAACCCAAATGGAAAAAGATTTAAGCTAATCTGTAAGAAATTAGTCGAAGTACAACCATCTTTTACATGAAAAGATTAATCCTGCTTTGAATTAGACCCAGGAACATGACACAGTGGTCAGCAAGTTTTGCAGTAGTACATAAAACACTGAGTGACAGATACGATTTATTACCTCAGTAACATCTACCACTTGGGCTCTCCCACTGACACTACCACCATGGCACCAAGTGTGTTCCACCACCATAGCAGCATTACAACTTTGACGTAAACCGTGTATCCTACAGGTATCTTTCCTCCTTTCCAGCTACTAAGCAGCACGCAGTTTTAATTCATTACCTATTTTATAGACTACTTGAAACAACTGATAAAGTTACTTTAATTATGGAGGGCAATATTAAAATACACATTCATCCAGAGAGGAGGAGTTGGGTGATGGGTTTAGATCCATAATGAGTTCAATTTCTTTAATAACCTGAAGAAACAAAGCACCTCTTCAAAGTGATCTTTAACCTTGCAAAGTTCTGTTCTACATGAAGAACTGAAATGTCATTTCAAGAAGTCTTTTAGATACATCGCAGGCACTGATAATTAGAGTAGTGAACAAAACCATTGAGACCTGAGGTTTCTCTGGGAGGCAAGTACAAAGGTTGAACAGTAGATTTGATCTCTGTACCATGCAGACGAGCCTGACACTGCTGTGTTCTGTAATCCCAGGGCAGGAACATGCTCCAGTAAATTGCTGAATATTCTAATCCAGTCAAGAGATTACAGAGCTACCTGTGAATGACGGCAGGTTGCCATGCAGCAAAGCACAACACGGTCTCTTAGCCCCAGTACAGCCCCAACACAATCCTTACCAAGACTTAAACAGAGAATTTTGGCTTAAAAAGCAGAGCAGGTATAAATCAGCCCTGATGTTCACAGAGGGCTGTACCATAGCTCCCCACTCTTCCCAGATACTTTAATCCACAAGCCAGCAATAATAATAATTCATTTTAATACTAGCTGTTAACCCATGAGTTTTTTTGAGGCAAATATGGAGGTAGACTGGAGACAAACAGTAGGGCCATAAACTGACAGAAGTAGAAAAACACACTTCATGAAGACAACCCATTCTCTAAGACATTCAATCCACTACTGAAAGAGAGCGCTACGGTAAGTTCAAGCAGTTACTCTTCTGCATAGCTTCTCTGATCTACAGAGGTCAGCTAATCACGGGGTGTCACGACAGGGTAACAGCATTTAATGTTTCCAAAATTCAATTTAAAAAACTACAAACACCCTCAAAAGACAAGAATTATACTTGTTTAAATAACTGGACTCCCTGCCACAAAGAGAACACAGAGTTTAATACACCTTATAATATAGAACAAATAAAAAAGCCCCGAGGGCTTCTACCTAGGAGTAATAGAAAAACAAATTAAACTGTACAAGAAGAACAGAAAGGAATTTTTTCCTTTCTTTTCTAGCATGTCTGTGAAGCTTCCCTTTACAAAAGTACCCTGGTGACTGACAGTATGGTAAATACTCAGTCATGCAGACAAAAAACTGATAACCGTGTGCCAGAGGAAGTACATCTGACACTGAGTTGGACACATTCCTGGCAACAGGAATAGACCAGGCAATGCCTTCTCATAGCCAGCCTCAGCGTGCAACAGGGACCTCTGTGCAGCGTTGTACAGGGAGCTCCTCTCTAGTTCTCTATTTAGGATCCAAGTCCATTTGAAGTGCTCTGACACAAAGACTCTCCAGTTCATATCCTGGTTAAGAAGGCTGCTGTCCTCCACATACCTATGGCATAGAAGTCCTTGGTCTGGCACCAGAAGTCATTTAATAGAAACACAGCAATCACTGGCAGATATTGATATGGCATTTCATAATAAAATCAAATACGAACCTGAAGAGAGGGTTAGATTTGCTGCCAAAGCCCTACTGATCTGCACTAAGATCCATCAGAGACTGAATCTTTTCTCCTAAGGTATTCAAGTAGATAAACTCACGAGTTTTCTAGGAAACAGAATTATGTCTTCAAAGCTATGAAAAATTTTGGTTTAATTATGTATCTTTCATGGGGGTTTGTGGGGTCTTTCTGAGTGGCTGTTTGCTTGGTTGGGGTTTGGGGGGGATATTTCTGTTGTTCTTTTGGTGATTGGAAGATTACTAACTTCTAGCTCTAAATATAGTCGTATTCATTCACTCATAGTTACAGCTTACCAACCTAGCTACTATATGCAACTGGTATCTATATCCTGTCTCCTCTTCCTGATTACTAGCTGCAATGTTACACTCTGCCCTGCAATCACTCACCGTCCTGCCAACGCACTGCTCTGGATGATCATTCCAAATGTCATTAAAAAATGATGGTATTTGATGTTAGAGTCAACCTTTATAAGGAGAAAGCATCCATTTGTTTTGAGGTGGGTGTTTTATTTAGTTGAGGTTTTTGTGATTTTATACACACACACATTATATTATGAAGCACTAGAAATTCATTATTATAAAACTAAACTATACTATTAGATATGGAAATACATTTACATGCATATACATGCATATATTTACACCATGATTTCCAGATACTCTCCCCCAAATTAATCTCACAAGCCTTGAGGGCTCTGTAGTAGAGCAGGGTAAGGTGTCCCTGCCCATGGCAGGGGGTTTGGAACTAGGTAATCTTAAGGCCCAAGCCAACTATTCTATGATTCTACATTATGGAACATCATGGCACACGTGTAATGAACAAGGAAGAGAAATCTGAGCTGACACAGACATCAAACACCTGTGACGTTTTCTTTCCATCTGACATGACCATAGACAATAAATAAAACCAAGATTACCAAACTAAGACCCAGTGTACAGCCTCTTCACCCACATTCCCAAATTCAGCGCATTTGGGGATTTTTTGTATGTGTGTTTTTTATTCTGCACCTAGAGATTTTAATAGAAATGTTATTGTACATTTGAAAACAGAACAAACTTGGGGGATTATATCAAATCAATTCCACTGGGATTTGTGTCCGCTCTAATCCCCTATTCAGTCTCAATCTCATTAACATACCAGGCTTAATTGGCATTTCATCCCTGCATTGTGTCTCCAAAATGAACAAGGTGTAATTATGTTAAAAAGAGCACTTCAACGGGTTTAGTTTAATTCATGTCATTCATCCGCGTCAGAATGAACACAGCTGTTCTATTGCGGGATCCAGCAAGAGATGAGCAGCTTTGAAACCACACTTTTGCCTTGAAAACTTTCTGGTGGTAAAAAAAGTTCTTTAAGTGAAACGTAAACCACAGTATTTTCTTCTTTTGTCTCGGTTGCTTTACAACATTCACTTCCAAAAGCTGGTTCTGCTTAATTTGATTTTTCATTTTCAAATGAACAGCTGTGTTTAAGTCTAAAAAGGCCTTTGTTTAAGCATACAGAGCCCCAGAAAAGGTTTGAACAAAGCATCTTTCTGTAAACACTTGATTACCAGGAAAGGCCTGGCTTTCAAAGGAATCGAGGGGTGGGTTTGCTCTAGGTTCTCTTTTAAAGGGGGAAAAAATTGCATCACTTCTCAGATGTCAAACAACAAAAGCAACAAATGTTTTACTAATTGCACAGGCTTCTTGTATTCAAGGTAAATAAGGGAAGACAGAAGAGGGGTTTCCAAATGGCCATTTGCAAACCATTTTTTCCTCCTTTTCCCCAGTTACAGGCACAAACCCACATTAATGAAAGCCACAAGTAATCGGCATCGTATTTTAATTGTCAACACATTAACCATTCTTGGGTTCTGTGGTCGGATGGGTCCTCTCTAACATGGATGATTCCTGAGCAAAGGGAGTGTTTGCAAAAGAGATGCTATTTTAATTCTTAGGTTCAACAAAGCGACAGAAACAAAGATGTCAGCAAAGAGTCATTTAATAATGATTCTTTATCAAATATTAGTGAGCATTAAGAACAAGGCCCAAGTATCTGCCCAGGCTTTCAGTTTTTAACATTCATTTTGGTAGTGCTGTATTCCCCCTTTCATGGTGCCTGCGAGGAAGGCAATGCATACACATAAATCCCTTCATTAAAAATGAGGTAAGCTTTAAGTGATTAGCAATGAAAGTACTTCAGAAATTTAAATGTACCCATTAAGCCATTCCCTATTGTATTTCCTCAATTAGGAAACATGAAAAATACAACATCTATTGTATAAATTGTGTAATTTCCTAATTACATGGCAACAGGTAAATAAGAGACGATTTCGAGTGGCAGGTAAATGTGTAATTAGGGAATTAGGATTTATTATTCAGAATGTGCAGTAATGATGACTGATTCAAAGGTGCACCAAATCAAAGCAAGCAGAAGTACCTCTATAAAATCACTGAGAAGGCAATGGTGGCTCTTCATTCAGTACAGATGACTGGAGTATAATATCCAAATGCACCTTGAGTAATTTATTCACAAACTGATTAAAAAGATCACATAAAAGGTTCTGCCAAAGTCAGGGTGACACGAAATCTTTAACAAAAGCAAAGAACCACTATTCACAAAATATATTGGTGTCTTTTTGATAGAATAATAAGCAGTTGATGATGCTTTATCAAAATGACATGGATTTGAAAATCACAATACACATTCCTCCTAGCAGGTACATACACACAATGCTCCTTTTACCATCTTCTGAAAGGAAGAGAACATTGAACATTACTGCATCACTTTGTATGCAAAGGATGTAAGCTCTGAATTATCCTCATAAAAACATCACTATAAGCACTTCAAGGTGCATACTCATTTTTATGGTTTTTAAATCATTATTATTTAAAATCAAGGTCAGGAAAGGCATCAATCATTCAGGGCATCTTTTTCCTCGCCTATAATGCCTGCCTCCAAATTTCATCTACCTAAAAACAGACAGTGGGTATCTGAGGGATAATTCTCCTCCTGCAATGGGAAAATAAGCAGCTGGTGGGGGGCAATATGGAATTCACAAACTCATCCCTAAGTCTTTAGTCCCCGATCGAATCACAAGTGTTCAACACAGCAGCTCACATGCTGCTCTGTAGGGAAAGAGCAATAGAGAGAAAAGGATCACGGATTCCAGGCTAATGAAGAATCAGCAGGAAAATTAAGCACAATTCAGTTTAAAGAAGTCTAACCAACCAAGACAGAGCAATCCATATGAAAGCTTTCTCATTGCTCATGAAACTGCTTGTTTGGTCTTTCTGATAAGAGCTGCTAAAAGGTCTGTTCAATATTTGACGTATTTAACGCTACAAAGTACCTTTCCCAGAAGAGAGGGAAATCTCAGGCCCTGAGTTCAGAGACACCTCACCATATGCTCAATCACCTTATCCAGTTTGAACCCAAACACACAACTGGTCCAGTTCTTCTCCGAACTAAAACACACACCAGCAACAGTATTAGACTGGTCTTCCTCCCTCTGCTAACATACACAGACAAAGCATAAAAGTAGCAGAAACTGATGAAGAAAAAGCTCATTTCAGGTTTATCTTCAACTAAGTCAGATTTAATACAAAATAAAATGTATTCATTGATTGCTAGTAATAAAAGTCTGTTTATTTCATGCTACTGTAATTTGGGAGCTAGAACTTATCTCCAGCAATATCATTATGTTTAGTATTCAAAGCTTATAAACAACATATGACCCTCTAGGCTTGGAAACGAGTCCAAAATCTGATCTATGTTTTTCCTTCAGTATTGCATTTATGAACATACAGTGCAGTTAGAATATAAAGAGCTCTAAAGCCACCTGCTTTTGGAAAAGCTATTTTCTGTAATTAAATATTTTCATATCAAAGTCATTCAGGTGATCTAAAACCATTTGTTTTTCCTTCATACATATCATCAGAAACAGCATATGGGATGAAATAAAATTGGGCCTATAAGAACACAAGTAAAATAATGTTACGATTATTGCAAATCTCAAACCTCAAAAAGCAAGACCTTAACTTGCATCACTGTCTTCATTCTAATAAGAGATGCTATAAAACTGTGTTATCCTCAACACCAGTTGCATATTTTTATATCTTCTATGACTATTTTTTGACACAGTCTAGCATTTATCCTGTTAAACCACATCAAGTCTCCTCAGCAAAGTCCCATATGCTTCATTACACACCAGTGAAGGGCTGTCTTAACTTGGACATAAGACTGTACTTTCTTTGTCCCTGGATACCTCTCTTCCAGCAGGCTACATTCGTAGTTCCCTGATCAACATCAGTGGTGGTCTAGTGGATGGCGTCCTTGCCCATGGCAGAGGGGCTGGAAGTAGATGAGCTTTAAGGTCCCTTCCAACCCAAACCATGCTATGATGATTCTACGAATAGTGCTTATTTTGTGTTCTTAATCTCTCAGTGAGCACAGGCCCCAGTAACTCATTAGGAAGCACCCGAGGGTAGGAAATGTCTATCACATCTGTTCAAGAGATGGGAACTACTACACCTCATCAGATCTCAAAATCCCTACCAAGAATACACCTCATGCCATAGTCATAAAGTAGCCATTGCTCCCCAGAATTCCCCATTACATACGAAGCCCAAGCGCATACCCATCAGATGAGACAATATGGGTGCACCTCACGACAATCACAAGCCTTTGTGAAGCCCAGAAGAAAAGCTGCAGGGAGTGGGCCATTGAAATAATTCGTATGGCTTGTAACTCACTCCTGCCCTTGCCTGTAAGCACAGCAAGAGGCAAAAAGCATCAGCTAAACTGCTTCTAAACTGCCACATATAGGTCACAAGTGCCAAGTGAACCATCCACTGTAATATAAGTAGGTTTCTATGAACAACAAAAGTAGTTTATCTGCTGAAGAATTAATAAACTTGTAAAAAAATAAGATGCAAGTAAGAGAATACACAGGTACGCACAGAAGGTACATAGGAAATCACGCAAATAAGAAATTCAAACAAGGATTTCAAGCTTGCTGTTTAAATCTCTCTTACACATCAACTTCTCTATAAGTCATGATAAAGTAAATGAAAGTGCATGAAAAACTTTTAATATAGAGCTAGGGAAGCTAGAAACCAGTCTTCTTTCTTATCAAATCAAACCTGCTAAAATAGCACGATAAATCAATGATGCTAGGTAGGGAGGTAAAGGACACGACAGGAAAGCTTGCTTCACAAAGAAAATCAGAATGCAGATGACTAGTAACATTAGTAAGTGCAGTCAGGGAAGGAAAAGATAAGATCAACAGTTATCTTCAGAAACACAGCACACAGTGTATGGAGACAGGATAAAAGAGGCAGTTGCATATACAATGGTAATTTTACCAAGGATGAGAAAAAAAATGCTGTTTTATATAGGCACAGAGTGCTCTGCTTGTATATGAGGAAAATAAACTAGAATACCACCTATGTGAGCAATCAATCTCCCAGCAACATTAGGAGGTGGCAGCTGGGTATTGAATAGGCAACAGGAAAGATGAAAGTCAGGTGTATCGAGAGCAAAGACAGAACCATGTTTAGGTAATGTTCAACTACTGCTATCAAAAGTAATGCCACTGCAGCCCCTTACACAGGACAGGAGCTATAGCAAGTTATTTCCCAACAGCTCCAAAATTCAGTTCAATTTCAGATATAGCATCACAGGATAGGAGATGACTAAAAAAAAAAAAAAAAAAAAAAAAATGAAGGGGGAAGACATCATTAAATTATAAAGCAAAATATTTTGGCATCAGCTATTTTTAGATGGGATTGGCAGAAGATGACAGTGAAGTAAATCAGAAGTAGCAGAACTCAGAGAAAATTCTATGACTAAACAGAATTTATGATAAAACAGCCTAGGATAAAAATGGAAGGTTCTGGCAGAAGCTACCCTGGAAGTCAGTCCTTGGCTACAGACCTGTGTGCATAACTTTTCATTACAGGTGATCAAATTGAAGCAACAACAGGCCAACTGTTCCACTCCAGAGAAAACCTACCTATAGGCATTTGGGGATATAGCACAGATTAAACTGGGTCATGACACAACCATATTGGTCACCCCCTCAAATACAGATCAGAGGATGAAATGCAACATTTAAAATCTCAATAAATCAATTAAAAGGATATGACATGATCTACATAAATCTGGGGTCTGGACTTGATTCCAAGAGGTTTTTGCCAATTCCTTCATCTCCGTGACCAAGCTGCTGAGCAGAACCTGCCTGTATGCAACCACACCACACACTCTGAAAAACCCCAACTGCAAAGAGTATTATTGCAGGCAATGGAAAGCAGCAATGCAAAGACTTTATATAGAGAACAACATTAAGACTGCATTCAGCGTGACAATCACTTGGGGTGCTTGGTCAGCCCTGCCTCCTGGTGTCTTCATAAGGAAGAGCAACACTCCGGTGGTTTATAGAGCTTTTTGGGGTTTCTAATGCCATGTGCACTGTGAGAAACTATGGACTGTGGTATTGTTTATTAAGATTTATGTTAAGCCCAATGTAAATGTCAAACCGCCAGACCA
>JASSUY010030104.1:773-12769 GCA_032466535.1 Forpus xanthops
TAAACACTCCAAGCCATAACTATAAACACTGGTGTTATCAGCACTGTTCCCAAGCAGAAAATCCAAAACACAGTGCTGCACCAGCAACTACTTAAAGGAGAAAAATGACTGCTGCTGCTGAACCCATGACAACTGCAAAATTCCTGTTTGTCCTGAGCTGGACCTGCATGTAGCTACATGCCACAGTTTATCTATGAAAATTGTTTTGATTTATTTTCCTTTTTTTAAAATCAATTAGTTCTCCTGTCATACTTTAAATCTGGACACAATGCAGTGTGCTACTAGAAGCATTTCTGAATTGGTGTAATTCAAATTGCAAAATAAATGTTTGATAATTGACAAGAATGACAGAAGTAAACTTTTTTGTTAAGAATTAAAAAAAAAAAAATCTAAATTACTATTTCCATTCCATTTTCTCTTTTTTATACTTTGCCTTGTTTATATCATACTAAAATTAGATCAAGGCTATTTGTAGAAGTAATCAAGGCTATTTTCACCAGCATTAGTCATGGCTTGCCATTATCAATGAGGTCTCTTCTCAAGATTAGTTCCTATGGAAACCACCACTGATATCACTGACATTTGTAACTTTTTTTTTTTTTTTTTTCCCAAGCACATGACTTCTATTCTCATTGCTTATATTCTCTATACAACTTATTTGGTTTCTTTTTTTATTTTGTACATTTTAAAAATGTGCCAATACCCAGTAATAAGATTGAGCATTCTCTATTAAGATGTTAGAGTTCTCAGAGTTCTGATTTACCTCAAAAATAACAGTTTATTTGGTAAATGATTTCTCAGGAAAATATTTTGCTTTTGGAAGTAACACCAGCAGTAGGAAATATTACAACAGCAGTAGTTTAAGGAAACCAACTCAAGGATAGAACAGTGAAATAGCATTCTATGATACAATAAGTAAGATATCAAGAATCATAAAAAGAATTTAAGACCAAATTACAAGGCAATGTATAAAGAGAATCTAACTACTGACAGGAATATTACTTAGCTAATGCATGATATCACCTGGCTGAAAATCTAACAGATTGTAGGGATATCAGAAGAGTTTGTTCAAACTCAATATCCTGGCTGCAAATTGAACAAAACTATATTGGCTATAAAATTACTGAAGATAGCATGGTGCCAAAACCATCAAAATGTAAGCTATTACACAAATGTCTACAGTAGAAAAAATGAAACAATTTGAATAATTCTTGGGATTTTTTCAATTATTTAGTCTAATTCTTTCCAAGCCTTTTTTAAGCTACAGTAAAGTGTTTTCAAGACAGGAGCTCCAGAAGAACTGCTGTAATAACTTCTTTTTCCCACGAATGTAAGTCCTATCCTAAGTTATGTAGCAGATTCCATATAAAATTAAGGACATATTTTTTGATACTTGATAGGAGTATATAATAGTAGCCTGTTCTCACACTTTATATCAGAACAATAAGTAAAAAAAGAATAGGAAAAGAAAAGTTATTTCTTGGAACTATATGGCAATTGTGAGTGACAAGTTCAATACTGCAGTTTAAGTGAAAGTGCATCACGTAATAAAGTGCAAGAAAGACTGATAAGAAAACTCATCCATTAAAAAAAAATATGAGCATGTGTGCTGAGTAAGATTGGGAATAAAAATTACAGAATGCTGAAAAACAAGGAAATATACCACTAGAAAGGAAATGGCGATTGTAGATGCATTGACAAATTACATTCAGCCTCAGGATTTTATGGAACACATCACTGATAAGTAACATACCTTCCCTATTGACTCAACAGTGACTTATGTCAACCAACTGTAAAAACAGAGATGCCAATTGCAATTACTGTTGGAATCTGACCAATATGTTAACTACCAGGTGGTCTGACAAAGAACTGTAGACAATGACTAACTACTCCCCTGGTGGAAGAATGCACAATCTGAAGTATAAGACATTGCACTCAAAGGAAGAAAAGCTGTAAAGGAATCTTAAAATGCTTGACAGTTACATTTAGAATACCATCATGAAGCCATGAAACAAAAAGCTTATATTTCCAAGCAAATTTGGTTCTGTTCCTTTAGCAATACATCTAAAAAGACAACAGTGCGGCATATATCCCACCAAGGTATCACTTTGTTCTCAAAAAAAGCTGAAGTGAAAAAGAAAAATAGATTAGGCTTACTGGACAGAAAAGATGCTCAGGGAAGCGTATGTTATGTCTATTACTATTTGAAATGCAGAAGACTAATAAAACCTGTGTCTCTTTTCCCCATTCCCCAAAGGGAGTTGCTGTATAAACTTACCTACTCATTACTTAAGTAAGACATTCAGAATTTATGTAGATCTCAAATAGCAAAGAAAAAGAATTACACTTTCAATTAAAATGTAAGTTGTAACATCACATCTACCCCACTCTCATTAATTTTTTTAAGCAAAAAGCATGGAATTTTAAGAACTTGTAGAGAAATCTCAAGTCTTTGATATAATTCTTAAAGTTGCTATTTTCTTATACATACATATAGCCCATTCAGGGCTTGCACAGCTGCTGATGAACAGAAAGTCAAAACAACTCCAGTTCTGGAAAAGACAGTGGAAGTTCTGCTGTCTGGCTTGGCACAGAATTGGTACTTGAATTTATTGCTAGAGACTTTAAGAGTTTTTTAAAAGAATCTCTTCTTAATTAGTATAAACACAAAGTAATACAAATTAATAATAGGAAGTTCACATTATGTAGACTGTGTAAAAAAGAAAAAAAAAAAAAAAAAAAAAAGTTTCCCAAAGTTTCCAGGGAGATTCTACTACAGGAGTAAATCTATGTTCAAGAAATAGAAATAGTACCTAACCAGTCTGAACAGCAGTGTTCCAGATGAAAGAGACCAGCCACATCAAATCAAATTGGCAGTTTACTTGTTTATCACATCAAGACTGCATTGTATAACAGTTGCTCTGCAGAACAGCTAAAGGAAATAAACAAAAAGAGATAGCAATTCCAGTATGTGAGTGTACCTGAAACCTTGCTAACATGTTGTATATATTGTTGAGAACTTTACTGGACTTGAATGAAGCAAATATTTTCTTATCAAGTTTCATCAATGCAATTTTTTTTCCAACACCAAGTTAGGTTTTTCCTCATTGAAAACTTTATCAAAGAATTGGTACATTTTGGATAAGTTTTCATTGATATATTTATTTGCAATTTAAGCCAGTTTTCACCCCTACAATATGTCTTTCATTTCCTGAAAATAAATTCATATTATAATTGCAATATTATCTAAAATGATATAAGCAGTACATAACTTTAATAATTTTATTATTCATTGTGCATCATACCAGGTTTGGTACTATTCCAATTTGTTCGTATGAAGATTAAAATATTCTTAACATAAAAATAGACGTTAAAGCAATTTGTCAGATGTTATTATTACATATCTGTGTGAGTCTTAAAAAAGTTCCATTTTCTTCTCATAACGCAAAATATTTGAGCAGATTTGCTGGGTGTTATTAGCTATACTACATGGTTTTACTCCTTTGATAAGCAAAACAATTCCTTGTTAGTGTATTTCCTGTAAATCCTAACTTGAGCTATGCCTCACATAGTCCCTTCTTGTGGCACATGATGTGTATACATATAAATATGCACATGTACATATATTTACACACACACTTCCAAATCTCTTCAGAATTATGAGAACACAGAATGATGAGAATCATAATTGATGGACTAAATATATATACATAAAATTATCATTTAATAAACTCTCACAGCTTTTAACAGCCACCTTCTTTCACTTCTATGCATTTATAATGGATTTGACTTACTTGATATAAAGAAGGAAAATATAACTCCATCTCATATTTACATTTCATTAATATGAAAAGCAATTAAATATTCAAGCAAACAAATGGTTTTAAGAATCTGGATACCTATTGCTTTTGAGTTGGAATTAAAATCTGGTAAAGACAGATCTTCCAAGCAAGATAGTTTCAGGAGATGCAATTGTTTACTGAGCTATACTTGTTCAAGGTATAGCAACACCTGAACAAAGTAGACAATAACAGAACACATCTTCTGAAAAACTTAAGGTCCTCTTTTCTTAACTCAGAATCTTCAAAAACAAAGGTTTACAAACCAAGCAACTTTCACACTGACTGGAGATAAAAATGCAGTAAATACAAGAAAAATGATGTTAACATTCACAGAAAGTCAGGATAGCGGGCTGCTTTTTTTACTTTAGCTTCCTCAGTTCAAGAAAGGGACAATTTGCTTTTTATTTCTCTATGAGAAATACATGAATGAGAATTAATTTAGATATGCCATGGGCTTTTTGTAGTCTCCATAGTCATACCCCAGATGTTATCTCTGCTGCTAATTAATTTAGCTATTTTATAAAATTGATTTTAAAAAAATGTTTAAAAAGCCTCAGTTTAATTAATTTTGATTACATTCAAATAACTTACAAGGAATGTTATACTGGAATTGTTTATTCTCCCTTCATCCCAGGCCATTGGACTGTAGTTCTGCTTGGAATCCTAGATTATTTTTCAAGCATCTTCAGAATGAGTGTGTGAATGGGCACATATGTGTATGCATATGTCTATTTAATAGAAGCTGGCATTATGCAGTGAGACTTCAAACAATTTTTATAAAACATCATGGCTAACACCAAAAATAACTCTTGCTGCAAGTAGAAAGCACTTTTGCACAGGCAAACAATTATGCACTTCCCCAAATATACACAAACTGACTTAATTTGAATTATCATCTAACTAGCTTCATTTTGCTTTAAACAAAGAAGGAAAATTAATGTATAATTCCTATTACCTCTTATTTATACTCCTTTAGTTGCCAGATTCAATAAGTACACTATGAAAATGTTTAGACCAAAACTGTAGTATTAGGGTAGACACAGCCTCCAGCACTGCTACTCATTATGTTAACCTAAGTCACAATGTGCCTTAATGATGGGTTGGAAAATCCATCTCATTTGAAGTATACAACCTGGGGTTATATTTAACGGGATTCATTTAAATGTACTCTGCCTCCACTCACTATTCATTTTCCTGGGAGGTAGAGATTTCCACTAGAGGAAAAACAGCACTGAAGAAGAACAACAGGAGACTAAAACAACCTAGTCTGTAAGGAGAAAAGGCATTCTATCACTTTTAAACACATCAGGTGCTTAGGGAAGCTAGTTTCATGCTGAAGCAAGATAGGATTGCTGCATATATCTGTATTTTACAGGGTTCACCTTTGGACATGATATGAAATCCAGGTTAGTATGATTAAGCAGGATTCTTTCAAGTGGTTCTCTTTGACATTTTGAGTTATTTTAGTTTTCTACAAATCCATAAAATTCTGCTACACATGTAAGATGTGAAGACAGTGTTCTGCTCAAAGTAATTTACTTGTCCTCATCATTATTTTTTTTTCTTTTTTCAATTGTGTTGCTTTACTGTTTCCATTTTCACTACTACTATGATTTATTTCCTACCTACTCTTTAGTTCTATTTGCATCCCTCTTCTCTAAATATTTTTTTTCTGTATTAATACTTTCTCAAACCTTTTTACATGGAATGTTTCCATTCAGACCCAGCATACTTTTCATGAAAGGTTTTAAAGATCTGTGTCCTATAATATGCATTCTAAGAGTTAAACTTGAAGCATGCTAGCATTAAAATCCATAAAATTTGCCAATTTTAAGGATGATCACAAAGAAGCATTCACAATAATTCTAAAGCAAGCCACATCCACAAAACAATCTATTACCATTAGTGTATCATAATAAAACTTGCTTAGACTATCTGAACACTAGTCTCATTCCAATCTGCCCCCAACCCCCATATGCCAGTCTCTTTTTTTTTTAATTCTTTTAGCACCCCATTCTCCTAAATTTTTAAAACCTAACTTTAGACTTTATGATGAGTGCAAAGTCAATGCCTAATTTTATTTTATTTTTGTTTACATAGTTGACAACAGTGTCAATTTAAGCAAAGATGAAGGTCATGCAGCAGCATTATTAGCAATACAGAATACACTCAAAGCTGATTTTTCTTTAATTTACATAAAAATAAGCTGCTGATCTTTACTTTGACTTCTCTAGCATTACTGGGGAATTCTACCAAACTACTTTTAAAATTATAGTTCAGGCTGATTTGCCTTGAAATTTAACATAAAAAAAAGAAAACAAAAAACACACACATATTACCTGCTTTAAGCATATGCTCTTTAATCAAGATAGATGGCCAAGATTTCCATTTATGTTTATAGAGATTACATGTGCTCTCTGAAAGAAAAACACCCCTTAGATTCTTAATATACTTTAATTAGCAGAATACAATCCTCAGGATAGCAGTTTTTCCTCCAATGAACTACACTTAGCATGCCTCTGTAACCATGGCAAGCACCAAGTCTAGAGCTTTCCCTCTCCCTGCAACTTAAGCTAAAGCTATTTATATAATTTTGAAAATATAATATGCATTGATACTCTTTACATTTATGTTTTCATTAATATTTTCAGATAAGGTAAGCATGATACCTACCATCAAAATATCTTGCCTAGGTAATATGTATGTTTTTCGTCTAACAAAGTGCTGAGCTCAGAAGTCTACGGTTTCAGGAACACTTTAAAAGATGACAACTACTGTGATCATATACCATGGTCTCTAGAGATACAGTCAAGCAACAAAGATGCTACTTTAATGGATGTCTCTGAATATGGACAAAAGGCTTTGCATGTGCAAGCATGTACTTTGCATGTACTTTCTGATGATGTTGCATGTGTTTAGCAACACTTGAATGCTGCAGGGTAAGAAAATAAACCTTCTGCTTGTTTCTTCCTTAAAGTTCTAAAAAATCTTTTGTAGTCTTCACAATAATCACACACACAGCATTAAAAAGCAAATATCAGGAGAACAGTAGGCATCTAGAAACAGAGACCATAGAAACATGAACTAAAACAAAGGTGGTGGTTGTTGTTATGTGGACTACATTCAGGATAGTAAACTCCTTTTAACAGAATAAACCTCTTCATATCATAACAATGCAATATTTAAAATCACTTGACATGGAAACAGTTCAAAGAAAGCTACTAACCTACAGTTAAACATCTTGTTAAAACTTTCATTTAAGTAAGCAGTTTCTGTGTTGTACCCATTTATGAATTGGAGCTCACTCCTGGTGATACACATTGCTCCAGCATATAAATTAAAAGCTTATTAAAGATTAAGTTATTATGGAAAAAAGGTAGTGAAGATGGTTTTGTATCATGTCATAGACATCAAAATATGAGGCACCTTTATAGCACACATTCTTTAAAAAGAAACATAAATATCATCTAAAAATTTGTTTTGAGCATGTTGAATGCCTTTTGAGACCTGGCTATGTGAGACAAACAGTAGCTACTCATTGAATACAATCTTAATTATCCCTATCAGCACACTAAGGAAGCATTCAAGCCCAGTATTAGATTTGAAAATTAGAAAACTTTTTTTTTTTTTTTGCAGAACTGTTTGCTGAACTTTTGCATAAGGCATGAAATAAACATTTTAACTCAGAAGCCAAACTAGGAGCCAATCAAAAAGCATTCAAAGAGTTAGATCTTCTGTAAAAGCCTTTGTAAATCACCTGGCAAGTCAGACATCAGGTTATGGAGTATCAGGCAGACAGACTGTAAGGTTTCAGTAAATAGTCTAAATTCGCTAAAAGACACCAAGATAAAAAATTGTTGGGATTTGGAATTTCTTTCATTAAAACAAAACCCCAAAAATTAAACAAATAAAAGCCTCAAATATTTTGAGTATACCCATTAGAAAATTTCATTTCATACAGTACTCCCAATGCAAGTCCCAAAGTGTATTGCATTATTACTAAAACCAGCATAGGTTTAATGGAGAATAAGGTCAGGATTTAACCTTACATATTAACTTACTGAACTAAAGCAAAGACACTTTTACATATGATACTCATTATCTTTGAATATCCCAACAGCTCAGACACCGAATATTTCAAGATGCAAAAAAATTTATGTATTGTCTTAAATAATCTTTTTAAAAATAAAAACAAAATATTGCTTAAATCTGATATAGAAGGAAATAAACCTACTGTATTAGTTAATGGAGTTGTGATTTGTTGTGTTATGTCACTTTTAAAAGTAATAAAAAAGAAAATTCAATTTGTATAAGCTAAAGATTAATTCATTGCTATAATTTTACTTAATCTGTTAGGCAAATAATCTATGGTATGAGCACCTTCCCAGAATATCCATCTTAGACTGGACTACAAGAAAACTTAAAAAGTAAAACAAAATAAACCAAAAAGCAACCCTCCTAAGTTGTTGTTAACAAGAGCATTAACAGAAACAGAAAGCATATACATGAGAAGAGTATTTTACAGTTTTCACACCTCTGAATTAAAACATGACAGTTACCATTTCCTCACATTTCCTTTTCCTTTCTTTTATTTCCATTTTCTTTAAAGGTGAATAGAAGACAAGAAATAAAAAAAGCACCAGAGTGGAAAAATAAAAATTGCGCGCAGGTAAGAGGATTTTTTTTTTTAAGCTTGGTAAAATGAGAGAAAGCAGTGTACACAAAGGCACAAAAGGCATTCTCATTTCTTCTCTACATCACTGTAATAAAGTACCATGCATGACTCTGTTCTGTCCTTTTCTTCTCTTCAGGGAAGCAGAAGCTCAGTCTCTTCTGTCTCAGGGCAGAGAATGAAGTTGTCAATTGGTTTTGAGACAACTAAAATAAAAATAAACAGTATTTTATGTTTTTTTGACAACAGCCTGACAGAATGAAAGTAAACACAAATCACAGTCAATCCTTTGTCTCTAACTGAAGCACTACACTGCAATCTGCAGTTCTATTAGTTATATTAGTTACCTCTATCGCATTCGTAGGCTGGGCCACAAAGGTGTGAAACACCACCTTATGAGAAGATGCTATAGTAGTAGCATAGCTCTTCAACAAGTGAATCGAATATACTTAGTTCTAGTGCTGGCAAAAAATTTTTTCATACCTTTTCCTCTGTTTCATCTTATATCTGAAATGAATACATATCTGCTTACACATAAGAAAACAAAACTAAGTAGCCTCATAAAAGAGGATTCCTAAAAATGGGAAAAGAACAAGAGGAGGAGCTAGATTTTGTATACAGCCTTTAATGTTAAATTGGAAGCCACTCAGATATCCAGATAAACACAGATAGCAGAATTACAGAGCACAAAGAATTTACCAGTTTTTATTTGCTGAAAAGCATGAGGCAAGTTAGAGTGCAAATAATGTTTTATTTTGTGGGGTTTTTGCGTTCATTCCCCACCTCCCCAAGCATACTATGCGTTAAATAAGCAAATTAATTTAATTTGTTGTACTTATGCCATTTTATGATAAACTGACCTAGAGAGGTTTTTTTTTTTTTTTTTTTTTTTTTTTTTTTTTTTTTTTTTTTGCTTGTTTTTTTTTTTTTTTTTTTTTTTTTTTTTTAAGGGAGAATGAAACATTAACAGCTGAAAATCAGTTGTAAGGACTAAGGTAAGAATGTAAATCCAATAATGAAGATTGTATGTCTACATGTCAATTTATGAGTGTTTAAACACCATTCTTGCTGATCTGAAGAGTGTCAAATTGGTTAGCTGCAAGTAAGAGAGATTGTTAAAAACAGAGTAAATCAAAACATTAATTTTGAGGCTTGGGCTATTGGTGTGAGGGGAAAAAAATAGTGATCAAATCACATCAGTAATTCTTTATTCTAGAGAGACAGTGATTTTGACTAAACCTACTTTAGGCTGTTTATTTTGAGCATGCTGAACTTCCATTTTATGTGCCTCCTTTCCCCAGCAGCAACACTAGTCTTTAATATCTGACATTATCTCAAAAAACTTCTTCATGGAGAGATCAACACAGGCTCCTAGACTTCAAAATAGATAGGAAAAACACAGATAGGAGGAAGAATAGATAGGAAGAAAACAAAAGTCTCAAAAGCTCATTCCCTGCTAGATATGTAATTAATTTACTGAAGACAATCAAGTAAAATGAAAGCATACTTGGGTCTAAGGCAGAGAGATTTATATACAAACTCTTTTTGCATTAGTGTACAAAATCTGAGTGTTGCTAGTTTGTTCAGGTTTCATTTTTAACTTTTGATATCTTTCGTAACATGAAGATCTGTTTGGCTTCTGAAAGTAGTACTCTGAAGTTCATTTAAAAATCAGGATGCATTACACCTATTAAATTAACTCAAAAAAGCTTTCATTGTTCAATGGACACATCATCAAAAGGGGGTCTTATACTGGTTTTGTTCCTCATTAAGCAACGTTGAAAACTTCTGTAGAACTACCACTGTTACAAATATTAAAAAAAAAAAGAAAAAGAAAAAAAAAGAAAGAAAAAGAAAGAAATTTATATATCACCCTGGAAAAAAAAAAATGCAGCCTATCCTTCCCCTCAGAATAGGAGAATCATTCTTCACCTTGGATACCCCAACTCCATGGGTAAGACACTCCTGAAGGGGGTTTGTTAGTGGTAGGACTTCCAGAAACCTGGAATCAAAAAATGTGCCCTGCAAACAATAGAAAGCAGGAGGGAGTAGCATTTCTCCTCCCAGCTACCCTATATAAGCTTCTCAGTTCCTGACACATTTTCAGAGGAAAAACTGGTGAAACTGTGTGCATTCAGTCATCTCCAAAATTTTTTTGAAATATATCTTCAAATGTTTCATCGAAGACAATTTTCTTGCTAATTTCTAGTATTCTCTATTGAACATCTTTCTTTCTTGAAAAAGCAAAGCTCCTATCCAACAGGCTGACAGTATTGTTTTGCATCTACCCTCCTATTTTGACAAAACTTATTCTGTCTTGAATAATGTATCAGAGTTTCTCGGAAAAAAAATCTACGTTCAAGCCATATGTTGTCATATTCCATGTCACAGCTTCGTTCACACATTCTTTTCCTATTTCAACACTACAAACTGAATAGTGTTCCTCTCATTTCCCATTTTCTCCTGTGTTTGCTCAGAGTTGCCAACACCCTTTTCAGCAGGGTTTTCAAGCTTGTCTTATCCAATTCTCTTTTTGCTCTCTGTATGACACTTCACATATTAACTTTATTACTGAATCCCAGAAAACTTTCAGTATTATGCCAGTAATTATAATGTTCAAAACAGATTCCTAGTCTGTTGCTCTCAAAAACATAGATAGCTGAACAATTGCACTGAAAGCCAGTGAACAGACTATTATTGATATAATAACTTCAACAAACTGCATCCACTTCAGGTAACTTTAGTATTAGGTGCTGTCCTTAAATATACATAAAAAAATTTCTATTTATCTCCAATGCTGCTGATTCATATGAAATTATCCTTAAGACAAGGTAGTAGAAACCAAAATGACTTTGATTTGATAAAAGCCAGTGTGAGCTTCAGGCAGCCCAAAGCTTTCAAGCTTTACAAAGCAGGAGTTGACTCTCCATAACTAGACAAAGCCTCTATCCATCCCGACACACCTTGCTACATTCAGAAGTGACTGGTCAGCAGTAGCAAAAGAAAGTAAAGATTTTATTTAAATATATTTGTATGTAGTATATCTATCGACTTTGTATTAATTTTTCCTTAGAAAGCATGTTGCTATATAGCTTCCTTTTAGATATCCTGGTAAGAGTATTTCAGATAAAAACTGCTCAGTTTCTTTTGAGTTTGCCAATTTTCTAGTGAAAATTATTTTTTATAATTTTTATATCTGATTAATCTGAAGGTCCCTCTACATTACAAACAAAAGAGTTTAGGATTTTAGGGGTAGAAAAATGGAAATAATAAAATAACTCTTCTGTTTTGCAAATGTATTTTCTGTAGAATATACACTACATAAAGATGATTTTATGTAGTTTTTCCAATTACTACAATTTATAATACGTATAGTAACAATTTGTGTATGCATATAAAAAAATAATTGTCATGGGTTTAGCAGCAGCAGTCATTTTTCTTTAAGCAGTAGCTGGTGTAGCACTGTGTTTTGGATTTTCAGC